>JAMXBB010000001.1:132379916-132512827 GCA_024138015.1 Lumnitzera littorea | reverse complement strand
AACCCAAATAATGAGATCTATTTTATACACATGCCAACCCCCTTTTTTTTGAAGAGAATTAATTCGGATTCTCTCTAGAGCAGGAGTAGGTCTCCGATGTATCAAAATTCTCTCAATATTTGGGTTAGCTGTCGAGATATATAAAAATTAGCAGATTTATATCGGATTAGGGTTTATTGAGAAATGATATACTATTGATGGGTAAGTATATGGATGTATTAAAATTAGAATTTGAGAGTCAATACTTGACTACTTAATTACTTCATGTTGATATATCAATCACTAAAACATATACTTACGGTTCCAATACATGTTTTTGAAAAATATACATGTATGCAATGAGAGAGAGAAGGATTTAATTGCATTATATTTCTCACAAAAAAGGTCGGTTAGTCAATTAAAATTGACTTATTACGCTTCTAATGTGTAATTTAATAAGTTAAGAGCCTTTCTCGTAAATACACTTGGGCTCACTTCAAATTTCATTGATAATAAAAGAAACTTATTAATATTGTTTCACCAAATGAACAAAATATGTTTAGAATAATGAGAATTATTGGGACACAATTAACGTTTGAGGATAATTTTATATAAGAGATCAAATTTTCAAATGGCTAAAAGAGATGCTCAACCGTTGATACAAGTTAAGGCGTTTGGTAGAATTTAGTGTTTTCAAAAAATCTTATTTGAATCGAATCAAATTTTAATATGTGGTCATAAAAATTAGAAGAATAGCATTAATAAAATTAATTTCTCGAAATAAAGTTTATATAAAATTTTATTTCAATAAAACATATTATTATTGGAATCGTTGGATAATTTTTTGAAACTTAAAATTTAAGTCTCGAAACACAACGAGACTTTAAAAATAAATTATTTGACTTATAAAAATAATATTTATAAGTCAAATAGCATATAGTATGATTATATAACCATGCAATATACCTCATATGTACCCGATATATAAATATATAAGTAAAATATCCTAAATATAATTGAATTAAGTATTAAATTATTAAAATAATTAACAAAAGCTAATCAAACAGCTGTAAAATATTCACAACAGCTTGGCATGCTGGGAAAATATTAGTACAGCAGCAAACATAAGGTGGCAACAAATCAATCTTAATAAGTATACAAGAAATAGGTGTCAATAAAGCAAAACACCACTTGGACTTCAATGTTTTGTCACCATCTACCAGGATAATATAAGGGGAAGATTAGACCTCATTCTCCATCATTTTTTGCCATTTCTAGAACTAAGAAACTGCCTTTAGAAATTTAGTTTGCAAGTTAAACAACAAATAGGAAAAATAATAGACAATACAAGGGAATTATAGTTTCTATAATAACCAAAGACTTGACACCGTGGAGCTTGAGAGTTAAGCAATTGGTGGCTAGATAGGAGCTGCCGACAACCCTTGGTGGCTGGAAGGTCGCCGGACGGTTGTGAGCCGATAAGCTTAAAATTTGCACTGGATTTTCAATTAATTTATAAAAATAGCAAATTAGGTTAGAAAGTTACAAAAAAAAAAAAAGTTTCCTATGAATATTTTACATGCACTTTCATGTAACAATTTTACTTTTTTGAAATAATAATAATTTATAATGCTTGCTTAATAAAGTGCCATATTTCAACGAATTTTGCAATAATTTTTTAAATTATTAAATGACATTGTTTCAAGTTCGAAAATTTTGTATAACACACTCATATTATGTATTAAATTGTGGTAATAAAAATTTTTGAAAATCTCCACGTTTACTATTTCCTATAATTTATTTGGATTTTGCTAGAAGATTTTCTAATTATATAGAATAAATAGATTTTAAAGCAATTTATGAAAAAAATCAACATTTGATGATTTCTAGAGACTATAATGTTAAAATTAGGTTATATTCTGATTATAAGGTTAAATATATTTATTTACCAATTTTTAATAAAATTAAACTAAAATAAGCATTTTGGAAAATATTGTATATTATGCTATTTTAATACTTTTCGTGACCAGAGTTTAATGAGTATGATATTTTGAGTATAATATATTTTTCGTAAATTTAATTGACTAATTATTATGTAATTTCTAACAATATGTGTGTATTTCGCTAAATATAATAAGTAAGGTAAATTATATAATCAACATTGTAGTGAAGGGGAATCTTAGCTAATGTTATATTTATGGTATACTTTATTAGTATTATCTTAACTTGACTGAAAAATGAGAATATTATGAGTAAATGTAGTATTTAGGTCGAAGCAAAGATTAAATCAGAGAATGAATCATAAGCTACACTAAAGGGTTTTTGTATAAGTTAGGCTTAGAGACTAAGTTAGATAAAGTACTTGAGATTCTTAATTGGAAAAGGTGAGAGTGTAAGTCAAATAATATTCATTTAGAAAAATTGAAGTTAGCTTAAATTAGAGAGTAATATTACGCCCCGAAGTCGCAGAGTAGCAATAGTCCCGCCGTATAAACTATTCTATGATAGTAACTGGCTTCACAGTGCCTACAATAGACATGATCTATACAAGGCGTCGACGACTCCTCGCTTTGAAGTAAACAGTATGTTTATCATTTAAACTGCAATTATGATAAATATTACAAATTTCTAATAAACATATATAATTATGTGTAAGTCCATAGAGCTTTCCAGGAAGTTTTACATAAATACAACAGTTTACTAATGTACATAATAACTATCAATTTTTCATCCTTAATTACAAGGATACTCTAGCTACACACCATTACTAAGTAGATCGATCCTCACACCTTGGGCTTCAAAAAGACTAACCTCTGGGTAATTGTAAGGCGGCATATTACTTGAAGAGTTCAGAAATCAGAACCTGCAAAAGGATCTATAAGGGCATGAGCAACTACAGCTCAGTAAGTTGAATTGAAGACTCATGAATGCATACAAGCACAAACAAGATTATCAATCAATTATTTTCATGCAATGCAACAATCAAGTCAATAAGTTGAATTAGAGACTCATGAATGCATATAACCACAAACAAGATTATCAATCAATTATTTTCATGCAATGCAACAATCAAATGTCATTGCACAATGTAGTCCGGTCCGTTGTGAAATCAGAGAAATTTCGCCCGTTCTAATCTGGGTTGAGGAGTTCCATGTTATGCAGCAGCTCACAACCAAACCCAGGCTTATGTAATGGATGTCACGCCCCGAACAAGAAGAGTCATAACAGTCCCGCCGTGTAAACTAATCTAAGATAGAAGCTGACCTCACAGCTGCTATCGTAGACGCAGTTTACACAAGGCGCACAACTCAACCAGCTTGAAACGTCTGTTCTGACATCTGTTAATATCCAAACCTGTGGTAGAGCTTTTACAAAATACTTGTTCTATACAATCTGTAGTTTAGTACTACAACAGTAATTATACAACATTTCACGTCTAAGGGTAAAGATTACAATCAGAGTCTTTTAAAAACCACAGGTTATACGATTTATATACAATAAGTTAGAAAACTAGTGGGCTCCCAGGGAATTCCCATTTAGTTTTCTTCAAAACTTAAAGACAAAGCAAAAGCTCAGGTTCAGTTAAATTCCTCGTTCCTCACTTTCCCACACAGCAGCACACTAACCTGAGAACAGTGGTACCGGAACATCTTTACCTTCACTCAGCACCTGCAAAAGAGTCTGTAGGGGTGTGAGCACAAATAGCTCAGTAAGTGGGGCGGAGTCGGAAGAGTACTATACAATCACAAATAAGGTTAATAATTATGATGAAATGCAATGCAATCACTCAAATGAAAACATCGCACAGTGTTAACCGGTCCACTGTGAGGTTAGAGAAATTTCATCCGCTCCAACCCGGATTGAGGAGTTTTATCGCGACTCAAGTTAAACCAAACCCGGGCTTGTGCAATGGAGAATACCCCCCTCCCAAGACCGCCTTCGAACCACGGCCCCCAACCTTGCCGCGACCTCCTTGCCTATCACTTAGTTCGACTAAGGATGGGGAAAGGACCATTTCAGCTATCCTCATCGAAGGAAGTCAGTGTTTGGCTTAACACTCTTAATCGTTTCCCCTAACGGGTGATTATGCATGACCAATTACACTTTAGTCGAATAATCATTAGTGATAATCAGGGGTGACCAATAAGTTCACACAATACAGAATCCATGCAAATATGCAGATTAGCACACCAAGGAGTTGAACTCCTATCACAACAGAGTATCATTCACACACATAGCATGCGCATAATCATTTAACTACAAACACAACCAGAAGTACTCTTGGGTCTCCGGATACTTTTAAATAGTACCCAAACAGTGGCGAAGCTACCATCCCAACTTACTTGTTCAGACGTTCATTATTTCTGACTTAAATTGTCAGCCGTCTTTGGAAGGTCCTAATTACACAAAAGGTCTAAATTTAGTTTTCGTAATAATTATGAAAACATTAGGGTTTAATCTAAAACATATATATATATATTATTTCCATAATATACAGTCATGTTATTAAATTATTAATTATTAACATTGTACATCATATTTACTATTACGTATTATATATCGTTTTGATCGTATCGAAACGTACTTTTTATTTATTACAATTATACATATATATAAAAACGACCGTATTATGCGAAATTTACAGTTTTAAATTATATTTTATCCAATTTGTCCTTATATTGTAATAATATAAGTATTATTCAATTTTAATACACCTAAAGTACATCCCGATCAGAAAATATTAATAATAATAATAAAAATCTCTATTTAACCCAATTCAATCAGCAATCCTATATATAGGTTTTATTTAACTATTTAACTCATTTTAGTCTATTAATATTACAAATACACCCCGACTTGTAATTTAAGCTATTTTACTTAATAAATTCGTAGTAAATAGTTCGAATTACCTAATAATTCCCCGGAAATTTCTATGGACTTCTAAAAATATAGGGAATTCAATTATCACTCGGTTTCAAGTTTTCGACCTATTGCCTATATTTTCGTATTGACGATTTTACCCCTAAATTTGATAAATTATCCAATTATAATTCTTTTAGCATCCAATTAATTCCAATCTGACTCAATACCATTATTATTTATTATAGATCAGTACATGTCCATTTCATCAATTAATTTCATAATTTCCTATTAAATTCATAATTTCAGCCTATTTTCGAACCAATTTCAGGCCTAAAAATTCAATAAATATTAAAATTATTCAAATAAAAATTTGGGCTACGTAGCAATTACCCATATATCATACACATCCTACACAAAAATTTTCAGCTAGAAACAACATCATATAGTACATTTATTTCACTAATATATATTCGGATGAATTACAGATTTCTTAATAAGGTATATTAAATATTACGAATTTTTCAAAAATAAAAATATCACATGAAAGCATGTCTAAAATAACCTAAGTGTAATTTTTTTCATAATTTTCTGGGCGGATTTACTATTTTTTAGAAATTATTGAAAAACAGGGCAGAAATTTGACCTTGGTGTTCTTGGGTGTTCCGGTGGCCGGCGGCGGCTGGGCGGTTGTCGGAACGCCTAGACGCTAGGGGTACTCCTTGGTGGTGGAGTGGCGTAACAGCAGATTAAAGGGAACCCTAGGAACTAGCCTTGCTCGGTAATTGTTCTGTTTTTCTTTTTTTTTTTCTACGATTTTTTTCTTGATTTTTCTTTCTGTTGTTTTTGGTTCCAAACTGTCAAATGTTGTTATTCTGCTGCTGGGAAAATTTTTATACACTTCTTTCACCGCCTAAGGATTTTTTTCTTTATTTTTTTTTCCTTTTGCTTTCACTTTTATTTAAGCATGAGGTGTCCAATTGTTAAGATTTTGCTTTTGAATCAGCACCTCAATTTTCTTTTTGTCCTGCCACGCCTCCTTCCAGCAATCACATTGTTATTTAATTAATTTTTCTTTTTCCTTTATTAAATAATTACTTAAATATAGATATTATATGTTAGAATTAATTATTTAATTAATATATAAGTTTATACCTTATGTAAATAACACGTGAAATATATAACTTTACTCATATAATTAAATTTCTAGCATATCTTTTATTTTTAGGATACATTCTAAGGTTAATTTCATGAATTCAACACAATATATATAATTACTCAATTTAAAGTTAATTTACGAGTATAATTATTATTTGTACCGGGTATACTAAAAAATTACGTGTATTTTTTTATAGTAAATTATACTACATTATCTCATTTTATAGCTCAATTAACTTATCTCTAAGTTCTCGTTGCAATCTAAGTTCAATTTTAGGAGTTCTGAACATTTTAGGGCTTTAGTAAATACTCCAATTTCTAAGGGCAAAATTGGGATTTCGGATCATTATTACTAAAATCTAACTTCACTGTAATATCTCGACTAACTTTTTCATTCTAGTTGCAAAGTTTGGGCTCAATTGGATAAGTTACCCTAAAAACCCTAAATCTGAGTTCGGTTATCCTAAACTCAATTTTGGAAGCTTACAATGGAGACCTCGCTCCTCCCGCGACTACCTTCGAACCATTGACTTCACCCTCGCCGCAACCTCCTCTCTTATCACTTAGTTCGACTGAGGATGAAAAAGGGACCATTTTGCAATCCTGCGCTATCCCTTTCGAAGAGGTCGGTATTTAGTTGGAGAATCCTATGATCCCCTAACGGGTTGCAATGCATGACATTTTTGGTTCTTAGAGTCGAGTAAGATTAAATTTCATTTAGAGTGTTCAAACAATTTCACACTAATTCAATTCAGCACGAATTCAGATACATCAAACACATACATAAACTACTTACAACCATAACCATATACAATCCTAAGTCTCCGAGTACCACACAAATAGTACTCTATTACAATAAGTAATAACCCAACTTACTTGGAATTGCTCAATCGCTCGATCTCTTAATCGCAAGCTAATTTGTCTTTAGGTATCCTACAATACAAATAAGTCTTTTTAGTACTTATACTTTAAGAATTCATATTCTAAGTCATAATTTAATTCATTTTTTTATGTATACTTATTACGTACTAATGATTCGTTGTACTCTATTTCGGGGTTTGAATCCTAAATTAGATTTTAATTTTGATTCCTAAGTCTTAAATATGCTCGAATTCTAATGTGACATTAATCACATTAAGCTTAAGTATTCAAATATCCTATTGGGTCTTAATTCAATATTCTAAACTATTTGGTACACGCTAATCCTAATTGAGGTGTCGGATTTATTCCCGATGTGAGAAAATCTTACATTTTGAGACATTTACTTAAAATTAAATGTTATTTCAGATTTATTATTTTTCTGATTTTTATTATAATATTATCTAAATAACCCTAATTTTTTTTAGATTTATTAATTTTCAATTTTACATATTACTAATTTCTTACATTAACTACCTAATTTCCTAAATTAACCATACTTAATACTCCAAAGGCTAGGATTAGGTTTCCACATCAGAGATTAGCATCCCTAAACATCTAATTACTATCTAAATCAATCATTAGTATCTTAATCACCTAATTAACCCAAAATTACCCAATTTTTCCATTATTTTAGGGCTAAAAATTAACTTAAAATTTTCGAAAATTAATTTTAAAAAAATGGCTTCATAGCACTATTCTATATCACATGAGCATTCTATAGAAAAAAAATTGAGCTCCAAACTACGCTCCTAAACTTATTTATTTCTAGTTCCAATCATGCTCGGTTTTGTTCAATTTGTTAAGAACCCTATATTTTCAGACGTGATTAAACTAAATCACTATTTTTCCCTAAATCTATATATAATAAAACCTCAGAATAACAAGTTTCATAATTTTCTAGGGAAATAACTAATTTTACTAAATTATACAAAATCGGGACAATTATGGGACTTATCCGGTTCGATGCTTTCTGGCCGTCTAAACCCAGTCCAAGGTTATTGGTCGGCCTAGACGGTGGGTCTAAAGTAGGGTGGTGGTGGTAGCGACTTAGTCCCAGGTGGTGGTAAGGTGTGGGTTTGGCTCACCTGCCCAATTTGCACAGTTTTCTTTTCTTTTCTTTTCTTTTCTTTTCTTTTCTTGTTTTCTGGATTTTCTCTTAAATTTTTTAGTCTCTCGATTTTTCTCAGATTCCTCACTGCCCAAATGAGTTCTGGAAATTTTTCCTCTATTTATAGACCATTTTGGTAATTATTATGTATTAATTAAACATGACTTTGCCCAATTTCCTTGATTTTTGGCTTTTGTGTTACCTAATTCTAATTGGTTAATTTTTATTTTGCAGATCCTGACCTACCACGACCAGATTTAGATCATTCTATCCTCTTCTGATTTTTTTTTTTCTGATTTTTCTATAATTAATTTATAATTTTCTTTGATTATTTACTCAGTTTTTGACCAATTTAGGAAATTTCGCGTTTTTTTATCTACACGTAAATACATGTGGGGTACATGTGAACATTCCTAATTATTATTTAGGTCATTCTAAAATTTTTAGTATACATATAATCTATCTCTAGTAATTTATTATTTATTAGTTATTAGATTATACTTTTTGCCTTTTCGGTAATTAGCAATTATTATACTTAAAATTTGAAAATTTTATAGTCTCTTATTTTACTACTTATTTTCTTAAATTCACGTTTATAGGGTCATTTTTATTAATATTTCCCTTAATAGTTTATAATTTGGCTTTGATCGAATCCTTTAACCGATCGCCCTAAATCTTGTGTTCTAAGTTCAATCCTACGGTCATTTGGCTTAACTTTAGGGCTTACAGGTAATTCAGAAGATTGTTTAGAGACTAAATTAAAGATTAAGTTGGAGGTAGTTTGACATGAATATACTCTAAATAGACTAAACTCAAAGCATTAATATGATAATATCAAGCTCAGATATTTACATAAGCATGATCTATAATTGACATTGGTAGTATTTATCTTTATTATGTGAAGTAGCCGAAGAAGGGCATTGTGCTAACAAGTAAGCTTGAGAACGATTAACAAGCAAAGTAAGTGAATATGTGTATAGAGAGTAGATTTATATCTACTCATTAAAGAGTAAGTATTCTTGTATATGGTTGTGGTGCCTATATGGGTATTAATTGAATTTGCTACGTAAATTGCACTATGATGATTTGTTCTTTGTACCTAATGTTGGCTAACCATGATTTATTGATGTATTGGGCTAATTTGGATAAATATTAGGTACTAACCTCACCTCTTAAGGTGTTCACTTAAATGAATCCGATATTAAGGTATTACAAATAAGGAAGGAAAAGAAAATAAAGTAAAAGTTTGGCTAAAAAGTAAATTGAATGAGTTTGTTTGCTTTGCTTAGTGTTCATCCGATAGTTGGTTGATGCATTCATGATATGATACGAAAAGGACATATGGATCAAATTTCCGAAACTTATGATTTTGTTGTAATAAGTTTTTAAAGCTAGGTTTATGTGTTTATAGATTTGCATTGACCAATAATCCTAGCCACATTCTATGGTTATTGCTAGGCTAAATTATTGCTAGGTTCTTAGATATATTATCCAAATTCCTAAATTGAAGTCGACTAACCGGATGAGTTGTTAGGTTGGATAGGATATCGATATCAATGCATGTTACATACATTAGCATAGCATATAGTAATTACATTTCCAAATTATTGGTTCGGTGATTAACTTAATGTGATAACTATATGTCTATGTTATGTATTTCATTGTGTTGCTGCTTATCTCACTACTCTTACTTAACTTACAGTAAGTTGAAGGATTAAAGTGTTTTATCCTCATATTAAGGAGCAAATTCTAGGGCATCATCACCAATGTGAATAAACTTTTAAGAGTGCTAGTAGAGTCAACTGTCTGGAAAAGTTGAAGTTTTTGTGGATCAAGTACAATAGGAACATGAAAGATTAGTTTCGATGAATGAGGTTACAACTTTTAGGTCTTTTGAAATTTGTAAATATTGTGTATATATATATATCATGAAAGGCTAAAACTAAATTGCTTATAAGTGCTAAAATGATAAAGTAAGGTCTTTCATCAAATTTATATTTAGTTATATAAGTATTCTTATATGATGGTATATCTTATACTATGCTGTGATGTGACATCCAATGTAACCATTAAGTGCTACATGGTGTATATGTGGTGTATGTGGTGCCTAGTTGTCATTTTTCAAATAAAAAATAAAAAATTATATAAAAATGATAAAATATATACAAAACAAAAAAAAAATTGAGAAAAATTATAAAACATGCAAAAATAATAAAATAAATAAATATAATTACACATACAATTAATATAATTAACTAAAAAATTCAAAAATCAAGAAATTTTTTTTTGAAAAAGATAAAAATACACAAGAACATATTACCCCTTGACTTTGAGGTAGCCGAAGAGACCACACTTGAGTCATAGGTTATACAACTCACAACTAGTGGTAGGTGGCAGTTCACCACCCTAGATTAAAATAATAGAAAAATGGTGAAACCTGATAGAGGTTTTAATAAGGTCATGTGACTCGAGTTGAAACCTTATTTGATTTTCCTTTTTTTCTTAAAAAAGAAAAGATTATGAGTAGCTGCTCAACACCAATTGTAGGTCGTAACTTATGGCTCAAGTGTAGCTTCTTTAGCTACCCTAAGAATGGGGGTAACCGATTCTTTTCTTTTTATTTTCTTTAATTTTTCTTTTTTTCCTTCAATTTTTGAATTTTTGAATTAAATTTGTTAATTACAAATGTAATTATATTTTTTATTTTATTATCTCTGCACTTTTCTGATTTTTTATGCTAAATTTTTTGTTATATATATTTTTTAGTTTTTATCATTTTTATATTAATTTTACTATTTTATATGAAAAAATGACCATTAGATACCATGTTCGCGTTATGTGGCACTTAATGGCCACATAAGATACTATTAACAGTGTTATAACCTCTAATTAACGAAATCCTTTATTTGAATCAATTAAGCCTATACTTATTACCTATTTTAACCACATAAAAGTTTGATTTTTTGTTTGAATTTATTTTCAAACATTAATCATCTTCTTATAATTCTTCTTTTTGAAATACTATAGAATAACATTTTTCAAGGGGTATTTTAGTCTTTTACTAATAACCTCTTTTAGTATAATTAATATCCTTTTATTTTATTTCATAAAAATCAATCCATGCCCCTTTGGTTTAAGCATCCCACGTTAACCAATTTTTGAATTGGTACTTTATACAATTAAAAAACCTCTTTATTACTATTCTTGTATAGAATCTCTCTCTCTCTCTCTCTTAAAATGGTGAAAAAAAGAAAGAGAAACATAATATACATGTTGTGATGTCATGTAGAATTCCTTAAGAAAGTCAAACCTCTTCTTATTAGATTTAATGGTGTAATCGAATCAAGTCAAACTAATACAGTAATGAGTTTGAGCTCAACTTTAAAACTCTAAACTTAAACTCAATTTGAGTTCGATCGAATTTTAAATTTTAAGCTCAAGCTCGCTTCGATAATATATATGATAAGTTCGAGCTTAACTCGATTTGCTCGATTAAATTCAAATTTTTTTATAATTTTTCTTAACTAATATCATATTTACTTATATTTAAATATATTAAAAATTATACTAAACTCAATTAAATTCGCAAGCATCACGAGCTTAGTATTTTATAGCTCAAGCTCAGCTTGATTTACTATTTAAGTAGTTCACGCTTGAGCTCGAGCTCAAACTCGAACTCGATTCAACTATTATCGGATCAAATTTAAATAAAACTCAAGCCGATACTGATCTCAAGTAGTTTGAGAACTAGCTTGGTTCATTTATACACCTAATTACATTCATCAACAAGAAAACTATCAAGACAAGAGGACTTCTAGGATTTTCTTTTATCTCTTTTTCAAAGTCCCATTAAATTATGATTATTTTGTTGAGATTAGGGATATTTCACCATCTAAGGTTTAGTGTGTCGAATATCTGAAGATGAAGTCTTTTGGGAATTAAATTAATATTCTTTCTATGGTTGTGAGTTATTGGCAGCGAAATCAGATTGTGCCATTATAGCATGGGCATCTAAAAAGCCTATTATCATATGTATTTGTTCTCGCTGCTGTTTTTATTTCCCTTTTTGGATATGGAAGAATAAGAACGCAATGTTGTTAGAATCTTTTGTTTTGAAAAACCATATCTTGACATTCTTGGTTAAGAATTCGTCTCATGATTCAATATAGAATTCTAAAAGTGATTCCTTTCTCTTAAAGGTGGTGTTGATTTCAGTATGTAGAAGAATTAGAAGTGTAATTGGAAGATTGGACATTCTTTTTTTCCCGGTAATAGAAGACTGGAAAATGGTGAGTGTTATAAATTATTGAGATTTATAGAAATGTGCTATTGGTAATAGGAAAGTTTCTTATTATGAAACTAAAAAGAAAAGCATATGTTAGGAAGAAGAGAGGGACCATTAATCACTTCTCGTTACAAAATAAAAATATCTCGATTTGTATCAGTGCAACTATATAGTTTTTTTTTTTCTATTTTTTTTGGGTAACTTAGAGATTATTCATCAACTTGAAAAAAGCCTGCATAGACACACAAGTTCCCTATATCGGGCACTTGCAGCATGAGTTCTAACAACCCTAGAATAACCATAGCCCACAACGTCACTTTTCAACATGGAAGACAGAACATTCACTCCATTTGGAATGAGGGAAAGAAAGGGGGAGGGGAGGAAAGTGAAGAGAATCAATTCCATTTCCATATTTGTTTGATAAATGAATTTTTAGGGGGAGTGAAAGCTGGTGGAATTGATTTTCTTCGTCCTATCAAATTTTGATCACTCAAAATATAGAGGAAACAAAAGGGTAAAGAAGAGAAAAATTATGTAATTACATATGTATCTTTTATTTTTTTTTTACCAATAATATAATGTATCGTATTTTATGGATAGAAAAATAATTTTACATCTTATCTTATTTTATGTTTATTAATTATTAACATTTATTTTTCTTTTCTTTCTTCTTTTATTCAAACACATTAAAAGAAATTAAATTCCTTATAATTTTTTCCTTTCATTTCCATTTTTCGTGCTTTCTTTCCTTCTTATTTCTTTCCCTCATCCTAAACACTATATTAAAGGAGGACAATGGGCGACCCAACCATTTTCACTAGCTAGTCAATTTGTCATTCCCATTTCCCATAGTAATTGTCAACTTTTCTAATAAACACATATCAATATCAATTAGTTTATTCATCTGCTGCTTGATTAAAATAGGATAAATTATAAATACATGATATGTATTTTTATACTTTTGCAAATGATCGACCTTTGGTTATTGTTTTTTAACAAAAAGATGATCCATGTTTTCATTTGTTACTACATTCCCATCCGATTTACCATTAATCCAGTCACGTGATAGCCACATGATCACTTTAAAACACCCAAATCTGACGGGGAACTAAGGATGGAAGAATTTTACAGCCTGTCCCGAATTTTACGCGTCCTTAAAATCATTGGACACATTGTATGTGATGGAGCACAAGAAATTTAAAATTATCGCTATCAACGACAGATACAGGACCCATCTTTTCTTTAACATGGTGGTGACTAACTGACTATTTAAGATTGGTGTTCACTTTTTTTCTCCTACCTTCAATGTGCTCTACGATCAGACAATTAAAAAATGCATATACGGTGTTAATTGTTATGCAGAATGCTCCACCTTCGAGTTCCCTTTCAACGTATCTGCTGCAAGAAAGATGGTTATTCAATGGTTCTTCCGGTGGACGCTAAAAACCACAGAATAAGTGTCTACTGGCGGCGAAGGCTTCTTCGACTGCAACGTTTAAAGCTGGCATCGAGGATTTAATTTGATTTTAAGGGTTTCGATCAATTGGAATCAAGGTTTGGGGCTTTCTTGTGACTTCTTGCTGTTGCATCGAGGGAATGGGGATCGGAAATAAGGATTAGGGTTTTTTCTTATGTGATTTCTTGCTGTTGAGGATGAACAAATAAAAATGAACGTCCGTTTAGGGCGTTTTTAAGTCATGACGTGGCTGTCATGCGACGGAACCAATAGTAAATTGGATGGGAATACAACGGATGAAAATACGGGTTATGTCTTTATAAAAAAATAAAATAAAATAACACAGTTCAGCTCTTTCTGAAAATACAGGTCATGTATTGGTAATTTACCCATTCAAATATCATCCTAAGATACCATTCCCTAGCTCTTTCAATGTTTTTTATTTTCAATTTTATGCTTGTAAAGGTATAAGTTGTCAATATTTATACCGGATGTAATTTCTATTAGATCTTAAATTTAAAATTACTAAATAATACATTTAATTAAACGTTCATTTCATAGATTCATTACCTTCATCGTTTTTAAAAATATATCATTACAAACCCATCAACAAATGAAAAGTATAAGTATAAGATAATAAGAGATGGAATATTATATCTACCAAGCGCAGATTCGATGGAGTGTAACGTTTAAGAGCTTCGAATTTATACGCAAAACTAGCAAAATACTTAAATTTCAAATGGAACTTTTGTATTGTCGTCTTCTTTTATTTATTTATTTATTTATTTATTTTGAAAAATCCTACCACATATATTTTATCGAAATTTTCACCACAAAAATCGCCATTTGAGCATTGATATCCATCGAAATATTTGATGTAAAAAAGCCTAACAACCGAAGTTGTTATGAGATTTTTCAATTGTTTTTTTCCTATTTTATTTTTGAGGTGTTGCCAATAATTGTAATGATATTTGCTCAACCAAAGACGATATGTAAAATATGGTGAAAAAGAAGACACTGTTTACTTGAAAATGTAAGATTTGATTTATTTTTTTTATAAAAGGAGGACAGATTCAATGGAGCATAATGTTCAGCAGCTCTGAGACGTAAAATTAGCGAAATGCTCAAATTTTAAGTAAAACTTTTGTTTGTCTTCTCTTTATTTATTTATTTTTTCAAAAATTATATCTCTTATCTTTTATTGAAATTTTCACCACAAAAATCACTTACTCAAAATTTTACTCATCAAATTTCATTATGAAAGATGTAATTTTCTCGGAATAATTCATCATAATATATCTAATCCATACCTAATATTATGAAAAATGGATATAAATTTTTTATTATTACTTAGTATCAAAATTTTTTTTAAAGTATTGACTTTCATTGAAATATTGGATGTAATAAAGCCTAAAAATTGACATCATCATGAGCATTTTCATTTTATTTTTTTCATTTTTATTTTTGAGGTGTTTCCAAGAAGTGTAATGACATTTGCCCCACCAATGACCATATATCCAATGTGGTGAAAAGTTGATCCCGTTTATTCATTTGGAATTAAATATAAAAGCAGGATAGATACAACTGAGTATAATGTTTAGTAGCTTCGAAACATAAAATTAGCCAAATGCTCCAAATTTAAATAAAACTTTTGTATTCTCTTCACTTTATATTTACTTATTTCTTTATTTTGTCAAAAATCCTTCTTCATATCTTTTATCGAAATTTTCACTACAAAAATCACCATTTTAGCATTGACTTCCATCGAAATATTTGATGTAAGAAGCCTAACAACTAACATCGTCATGAGATTTTTCTTTATTATTATTATTATTATTATTGAGGTGTTGCAAACAAATGTAATGAGATTTGCCTGACCAATGACCATTTATACAATGTGGTAAAAAAGACAACGCTATTTACTTGAAAATGTAAGATTTGATTTGGAATTAAATATAAAAGTAGGACAGATTCAATGGAGTTAATGTTCAAAAACTTCAAAACGCAATATTAGGCAAATGCTCAAATTTTAAATAAAACTTATGTATTGTCTTCTCTTTTATTAATTCATTCATTTATTTATTTATTTTGAAAAAATCCTATCTCATATCTTTTATTGAAATTTTCACCATAAAAATCACCAATTGAGCAGTAACTTCCATCAAAATATTTGATGCAAGGAACCCTAACAATAGATAGTGAGATTTTTTAGTTTTTATTTTTGAGGTATTTCCAATAAGTGGAGGGATATTCTATAGTTCCGTTCTTTATTTTGATAAGATCGATCATACTTATCATCTTATTATTTATTTTCATGTTTTTAAATCTAAACTATTGAATTCAATGGTTTGTTTAATAATTTAGATTTAAAGGTGATTAATTAATGATGATATCGATATTATAAAAAAATGAATGAGACCATTGAAAAAGCTAGCACGATTTACTTTGAAAATGCAAGATTTGATTTGGAATTAAATATAGGAGGACTGGTTCAATGGAGTATAATGTTCAGCAACTTTGAAACGTGTTCCCTTTTTTTGTCCATTTGTTTATTTATTTATTCTTAAAAATCCTATCTTGTATCTTTTATCAAATTTTCATCACAAAAATCACCATTTGAGTATTGACTTCCATGAAATATTTGATGTAATGAAGCGGTCATGAGATTTTTCAGTTCCTTTTTTTTTATTTTTTATTTTTATTTTTGAGGTGTTGGCCACAAGTGCAATGGGATTTGCCCGACACTGACCAACGACCATACATACAACATGGTGAAAAAGACGATACCGTTTGCTTGAAAATACAGGATTTTATTTGTAATTAAATATAAAAGGAGGACAGATTCAATAAATTATAATGTTCAGCTTTGAAACGTAAAATTAAGTAAATGCTCCAAATTTAAATAAAAAATTTTTTATTGTCTTCTCTTTTTATTTATTTAATTATTTTTTTAATACTCCTATCTCATATCTTTTATCTAAATTTTCACCACAAAAATCACCATTTAAGCATTCATTTTCATTGAAATATTTAATGTAAGTGTCACGAAAACTAACAACTGACATTGTCATGAGATTTTTCATTTCTTTTTTATTTTTGTGGTGTTGCCAGCAAGTATAATGAGATTTGTCCAACCAATGACCATATATCCAATGTGGTGAAAGAGTCAACGCCATTTTCTTGAAAATGCAACATTTGATTTGGAATTAAATATAAAAGGAGTACAGATTCTCGTGGACGCCAGGACTGGCCAATTGATATTCATGCACTGCTTGGATGGGCCCTGCTTAGATGCTGCCAACAAACATGGAAGAGCGATTATTTAATACGTAAAAGCAGCCATCCTTTCAGCACAGACACTGTTCTAACTAAACCCGAATTGGAATGCTATAAACCTGGAAGAGGTTCATGGCAGAGTCGTGATTTCCAATAATTTAATTCATTATTAATAATGAGTAGAATTAGGATTTCATATCGTTTTATTAATTATTATTTATTAAAAAATACATTTGATTTTTAAATCAATTATGACATCTAATAATTATGGATATTTTAATAAATATTATAACATACGTAATTCATTTTATTCGGTTTTGTATATATTTCTAAATATAAGAAAAAATCTATTTTGTTTCTTATTTAATTCCATTCATTTCCATTCCAATTCATTTCATTTTAAATAATTTTTGGATATCAAATGTGATATTAGGGTTTCTAGTGACATCAACATTTTTTATAAAAGTTTCTTAAGGATTTTATATATTTTTATGAGTCAGATTTGCTAATAATTTTAAAAAGTTTTTTTTCTTTTTGAAGAACTATATAAAAAATAAAATAAAAATTTTGGAGTCTTTTTGGAAGGACTCCCATACAATGGAGAAGGACGTCGAAAAGTGGATGTTCGACATAAGATATTGTGGCAAGCACCCAACAATAGACATGCTCTTATAGCCTATGTACATAATTCGAAGAGTAAATAAGTAAATAACTAACCTACTCGAGTACAATCCAATATGTTACTAAAACAACTCAACCGTCGTAATACTTAACGAGCACGATTTGAGCTTCGGTATAATTTGAGTTACAATTGAGCTCGGCATCACTTAATTATATTCATTTTTCTCTGAATAAACTAACCTATTCAAGTTACACTTGAATTTATTTAGTACCACTTAACATAATATGAAAACCAGAATTTTAAGCTCAATTTGAATTTTTAAATCAAAGTGGAGTCCAAATTCAATATTATTTCGTTTTAACTTGATTCATTCATATTTACCGCTATATATAATGTATGGATATTTATGCATTAGTATTCGCATGTTTTAGAACATTTTCTTTTTATTTTTTTTTTTAATTTTTTCTTCAATATTAGAATCAAAACTTGAGAATTGTTAAATATTATCATAATAATGACCAATGAAGACAATTAGTAGTATTTGTTGATAAATGATGAGAGTAAATTGTCGGTATTGTCCATTAATATTTTCGTACTTTTCAATCACCACTATCTAGTACCAGTAGTTGTTCTAGCACCATTTACCATTAAAAAACACTAGTATCTATAATACTTGGTTGTTCTTACGCAATATTTGCAAAATTTTCATCCTAATACATATCGCAACTAGTTTCGACTTGAGTTTCGGTATAATTTGAGTTTTTTTATTTTTTTCAATGGAATCATGGCAACTTATGCTATTCAAAAAACTCAAAAGAACACAAGATCTAACAAAAAGAACAAGTCCAAGCGAAATAGAACAAATTAACCTGGCTCAACAGGTAACAAAGGAGAAACATAAAGCAAACTAGAATCTTGAACAAGAAGATCAGCAATACAACTAGGAAAGTTATTCTCAAAAGTCACACGGTGGATAGTCTTCGAGCCTTCCTTGGCTAGTAGATCAACCGTTTCGTTCTGATCACAGCTTATGGTATAATTTGAGTTAGAATTAAGTTTGAACATTAATTAAATTTTTTTTTTCAAGTAAATTAACCTAGTTGAGTTATGCTTAAATTTATTTAATATTACTTGAAATCAAAACCAAGATTTGAGGCTCACTTTGAATTTTCAAGTCAAAGTGGAATTTGAACTCAATGCTGTACATAGTGTATAGATCTCTTTGAATTAGTGCATATTCTAGAACATTTTCTTTTTAAACTTTTTTTCTTTCAATATTAGAATCAAAACTTGAGAGTTGTTAAATATTACCACAGTAATAACAAATGAAGGCAATTAGTAGTAGTTGATGATAAATGATGGTTCGGTATTGTTGAATAATATTTTCGTACTTTTCGGTCACCACCATCTAGTGCTAATAATTGTTTTATCAACATTTACCATTAAAAAACACTTGTATCTGTAATTCTTGGTTATTCTTACGACAATACACAACCAACGATTGCAAAATTTTCATCGTAATACATATCGGAAAAAGATTCAAAAACGTTTTCCGAGGAGCATTAATTAACAACGATCAGGTGCATGAACATTTTGGCCTTCTTCCTGTTATACCAAACACAAATAATCTGTGAAATTAAATCCAAGGCGAAGGGGAATTAATTTGTATAATTGCATCTTTAAGTGTCTCATTTTGATGGATTAGCCCCTCGCGCTTGATTATGGACTTCAAATTGGAAAGCTATATAAAAGAATGGACAAGTTAATAAATTGAGAAAATGTTTATACAGAGCAAATAAAAGCAATAGAAGAAGTATCGTCGTCATCTTTTCCAATAAGCATTAACTACCATTTAACTAATGACTACCTAACCATAACTCAGCACTCTCACCTCAGCACCACAACCAATTACCCTTACCCCACGTTGGCTTCATCGATCTTAAAATACGTTCTATATAACTATGTATATTTATATATGTTAGTAATACCAAAACCGGATATAAATATATCGATAGGTTATTTAATATACAATAACATGAACGTGAATAGACATTCTATGTAAGTGTATAGAGATTTATATACAAATTTTAAATATATATTATGTAGTGGCCACCAAAGTTACTAGCATAAAATAAATATCGTAAATAAGAAAAAAAAAATACATGACTTTGAATATATATAGGCACTTCGGCCAAAAAAGAAGAAGAATATATATAGGCACAAAAATGTAAATTTATACTAGATAGTCATGCATGGTATCTATAACTTGCATGTTTATGTGTAATATGGATATCATAGATATATCTACATGATGCATGCTTGGGTATGCTATAAAAATAATCAATTAGAATTTTTGGATTTCAAGTTTATAAATAGGAAAATTAGATAATTTCATGTGATTTTAGGATTTTTATATTTATGGAATAACAGAATTAAAAGGAAGTGAATGAAACCATTTGTCCGATATTACGTAAATAATAAATTGAACTAATTATGATTCAATCGCAACTTAACGTTACAAATGATTTGTTACAGGTGTTAAAAGAATCGGTTGCCACACACCTATTCAATTATCTAGTTTGCTAC
This sequence comes from Lumnitzera littorea, assembly GCA_024138015.1. NCBI lineage: Eukaryota > Viridiplantae > Streptophyta > Magnoliopsida > Myrtales > Combretaceae > Lumnitzera > Lumnitzera littorea. The sequence continues at coordinate 132,492,576 of JAMXBB010000001.1, read as the reverse complement.
AATCTAGGATTGGATTAGTAAGAACACAAATTATAGATAAAGTAGAAATAAGATTGTCGTTTCTCAGTTTTTACCGGTAGTTAATTAAGGTTTACATGTATTGAGCTTACAAAACAATGCACAGTAAAGGGACGCCGGGAGGTTGTTCAACGTGGCAACTTCAATACTTAAATCAACAATAGGTTTTTTGTGAAATAGAACACTAAATGCATAGGCTTAAAATATAGAGTTTGTAGAAAGGGTTACTGTTGGGTAGATGTTTAGTATTTATAACAGAGTGAAGCCGGCCATTGAAAATCAGTTGGCGGGAGAGATCTTCTCCCGCAAATGTGAGAGAGTGGAGCCGTTGTGTTCGACGTGTCCCTAATATTTAGGACGTAGCTATTTTATCCTTATTTTATAATTTATAGCCATTATAGTTCTTCATGGGCTTAAATCACTAAGAGCCAAGCTTAAGGCCTATAAAGGCGAGCTTAGGGAGGCAAGGCTTGGCGAATCTAACTGGGCCTGAGAGGTTCCTACCCAAAGTACCCTATCAACACTTCCTCTCCCCCTGTAATCTCATTGCCGAGGAAGAGGTAAGGAGAAGGAATGCATGGGTCGCTCAAACGTGATCAATCCGACTCTAAAAAGTTTGATCCGATGCCATGATGTTGTCATGATAAGCTTGTAGATTTGAAGTGATGGATGATTCGAGGTGAGAAGGTCCGAAGTGGTGAGTCATCTTAAGTAATGGTCTACCGGTTTGAAAGTATCCAAGGCTAGGCGGGCAGGGGTGCTAAGGTGCTCTAATGTTACAGACCGGTTTGCTTAAATAGGGCTTAATAAGGACCGAGTGGACATAGGTGCATCATGTCTTTGTAACGTTAACCAGGTGTAGATCGAATGGGCCCTGAAGAAGCTTCCTGCTAAAGGGACTTTCGAAATACGACTTTTGCCCACTTGTATTCCGTGCATTAAATGTGATGTGACAGGTGTCGTGTTGTTACAGACTAGCGTGTAACTACATACTTTCTGCCCTTTTAAAGGTGGCCATCCAATTGAGATGCTTTCCATATATCTGTTAGGCATCATTCCAAGGGATTCATGTTTATATGCATCCCCTTAACCATCTGTACAGTTTCCTAGGCGATTTTCCTATAAATATGAGGATTGTAAAGAAAGAACGCTTTTCTGCAATCTTTTCTCTCAATTGTCATAATTTCTGTGTTTATGTTCAAACTCTCAAACCTTCTTCAGAAGCTTCAATTTTTCTTTTTAAGAATCACAATCATGTTTACAAATAGGAGTGAGGCTAACTCTTCTTTGCTGGAACTTACCTCTAGTTCAGATTCTACAAGGAGTGATCCTTTTTGGGCGCAGGAGGGCGAAGTGTCGTCACTAGTAAAACTTGACCAACCTACGAGGATGGCCATAGAAGCGTTGGACAGGGCCAGAATGATCAATGCCATCCTCAAAGATGTGTACATGGATATTCTCTTACCCTCCGATAAGGATTTATTCGATGCTTTTGGTACAAGGAAAGGGCCTAAAGGCTATATAAGCAAAAGTAAGGATTCTGCCCTTAGCTAGGTCATCGGTAACTTCCTCATGGGGGTAATACCTAGGTGGCATATTAGGTTGCCATGCAGGGACGAACGGGTGGCCTTGCTATGGGAAGGCGCTTCGTAGTTTTTAAAAAGTGCTTGGAGTTTGAGCAAAATCTCCTCCAAAGTCATTTTGAGAGGGAGTTTTTCGACTACCATCGTTGCAGCCCATCGCAGATCCCTCAGAATGGGTGGAGGGTATTGAAGGTGTTCTAGGTACTCTGCGAATACCTAGTGATAAGGGCTACTCCTAAGCTTTTCTGCCACTTCTACATGTGGAAGAGCATTGGGAGGTAGCCTTACCTTTAGCTACGCTTGTGAAAGAAATTGTTTTGCGGCTTTGTCGACTCAATCAAAGGATGGCAGGACAAATGCATGGTGGTGGAGTTGCCCGAAGAGGCCGCCTTCTGGACTCAATAAACCAAAATGGTCTGTACTGCAGGTGAGAAAAGGCTCGAGCCAAGCGAGCCGAGGCCGTCTAGGAGATCTTGGCCTTCATAGAGTTGAGAGGTGGCCAGGAGATCAACATTGCGGAGACCATAGAAAGGTATTTCTTGCGCCCGATCTCCGAGCTCTGGGTTGGAGGTATTAGTTCATTCCTACACGCTTGTTTATTGTGCTAGTGTCGGGGTGCTTCGTCCGACACCTGTAGGAAGGGTAGACTTCCTTAGTTGTGCTTGTCACAGCAGTGTTTTACAAACGGTAGTGGTTGTTTCATTTGATTTGTCCTTATTTTCTTTTTCTAACCTTTAGATTGGTCTTCTTGCAGGTAAGAGCTTGGCTTTGAGGGTGTCTCGTTCGTCTGTAGATGATCTGATGAGTCGATGCCAGGTGCGATCAAAGGTAAGTCAGTCAATAGGGAAGGCAACAAAGCTGAAGCCGAGGCCCGGAGAGACCAATAAGCTACAGCCGAAGTCTGTGCCTTAGGGGATCCCTCTCGTCATTCGGGACGAGTCGACAGTCGTGGCACCTTTGGGCATCGCTCTGCCCCTTCTTGCTATCCATTCGTTCCAACCTATCATCGTCGGTAATGAAGGCATCGATGCGAAGGGGCCCGACGTATAAGTCCTTTCCCCTTCGAGGGCAGCTAAGGGAGGAATTAGGGAGATAGCCACCCTACCGGTAGCTGTGGGTGAGAAGCACAAGGCTCCAGAGGTATCCGGGGAGCCAGGTCTAAAGACGAAGAGGTAGAAGCCCTTAGCAAAGTAACCTTTAGCCAAGGGGAAACGGAATGAGTGGCCCTTGGCTCATCTCTTCTAAAACATGGATGACATTGGGGACGAGTTTTTGGATGTTCTCAACAATTTCTGAAAGATAGGGTTGGGGCCAGGCTCATTCATAGAAGCACCATATACTTCTATGGATGAGGTACTGAAGAGGGGACCCCTGAGATGGAGAAGAAGAGGGCCCGAGGAAAGATCCTTCGGCTGAAATGGGAGGTCCGTGCCGGCGACCTAACGTTGCAGCACTAAACCTTTAGTTACCAAGGTTCAATGAAGTCTTACACCCTGGTGATTGGACTGTGCTGGAAAGGATCTCCTAAAAGGGTATGGGCGACCTATACAAACTGCAGGCTACTTGAGTACCCTAATGCGGTGTCACGCCCCGAAGCGGTAGAGTCGTAACAGCCTCGCCGTGTAAACCACCCTAAGATAGAAGTTGGCCTCACAACCGCTATCCTAGACCTGATCTACACAAGGCGTCCACAACTAACTCGCTTTGAAGTAGACAATTTGTAATTTAAATAAATCATTTATCTAAGAAAGTGAGGAAATATATATATGCTATAATTCAGCTATTGTAATTAAGGTTTACAATATTTCTCCGTAATATATTTCCTAGTTGTTACATTATTCAAAATGAAAAGTAATTCTAAAATAAAAACTTAAACCTTAAAAATATGTATTTATTCTTCACATGTTTTTCCTCACTCCCCAGGATCTAGCAGTTACTAGCTTCAGAGTAATTGGTTGCCGCTTCTTAGCCAGCACCTGCATGATGTCTATAGGGATGTGAGCAACCACAGCTCAGTAAGTTAGGACGGAGGACTTAAAACTATACCATACACACAACAAGGTTTTCAATCACTTATTAGGTGCAATGCACGTGCAAGCAAATGCCATCGCACGACGTTGTCCGGCCCGTCGTGAGATTAGAGAAATTGCGCCCGCTCTAATCCGGGTTGAGGAGTTACCGTTAATGCAACAGCTCACGACCAAACCCAGGCTTGTGTAATGGAGACCTTGCTCCTCCCGCGACTACCTTCGAACCACTGTCTTCACCCCCGCCGCGACCTCCTCTCCTGTCACTTAGTTCGACTGAGGATGAAGAAGGGACCATTTTGCAATCCTGCGCTATCCCTTCCGAAGGGGTCGGTATTTGGCCGGAGAGTCCTAAATCCCCTAACGGGTTGCCATGCATGTTCGATTATGATTACTGGTCGTATATTTAATTAAGTCCAGTTTAGGGTGATCGATCATTTCATACAATTCATATAATATGTGCAGAGCAACAAACAGAATCATGGCATCACCCATAATCAAGCACATGCATACATTCAACTATCTAACAAGCACAACCAAGCATAATCTTAAGCCTCCCAAAATACAGCAACGTATTAATCCCAACTTACCTCGACTTCTCGCTCGCTCACTCGAGGTCCGATTTGCTCAGGCCATCGCCGATTATCCCTATAACACGAACGTGGTTTCAGCTTTTCATATAACTGTTATAGGTTCGTTTTATCCTATAATGCTTATTGTTAGGTTTTGTTTACGGTTTAATATGCCTAATTATCTAGGTATTAAGTCTTTTATAATTATTCTAGGTTTAGGTTTAGGTTTGGGTTCGGTCTCGGTTTCCGCATCAATTTCCAAATTAGGTTTTGGTTCGATTTTTAAATCCTAAACATGCTCGAATCCTAATGTGAAATTAATTACATTAAGCTCGAGTTTCCAAATATCCTCTTGGGTCTTAATTTAGTATTCTAAGCTATTTGGTACACGCTAGTCCTAATTAGGGTATCGGATTTATCCCCGATGTGAGAAAATCTTACTTTTTTATATAATTACCTAAAATTCAATCTTAATTCAGATTTAATATTATTCTGATTTTTACTCTAATATTATCTAAATAACCCTAATTTTTCCATATTTATTAATTTACAATTTCACATATTACTAATTTCTTATATTACTTACCTAATTTCCTTAATTAACTATACTTAGTACCTAAATGCTAGGATTAGGGTTCCACTGCAGAGATTAACTTCCTTAAACATCTAATTAAGATCCAAATCAGTAATTAACATCCTAATCACCTAATTAACTCCAAATTACCCAATTTTTCCATCATTTTAGGGCTAAAAATTAACTTAAAAATTTCGAAAATTAATTTTAAAAAAATGGCTTCATAGCACTGTTCCATGTCACATGAGCATCCTACAGAAAAATTTTGAGCCCCAAATTACATCCCTAAGCCTATTTAATTTCCGGTTTAATTATGCTCGGTTTTGAACAATTTGTTAAGGACCCTATATTTTCAGACATAATTAAACTAAATCAACATTTTTCCTTAAATCTACATACAATAAAACCTCAAAATAACAAGTTTCATAATTTTCTGGGCAAAATAACTAATTTTACAAAATTATACAAGAATCGGGCTGGAATTTGGACTCACCGGTTCAGGTGGCTCCGGCCACCGCGGGCCGCCGTGGCCTTGTCGGCCGGCCTGGGCGCTGCCACCACCGTGTGGTGGTGGTGGCCGTCCACTCCCAGCTCCTCGTTTGGTGTGGGTTCCTTTTAAAACCCCTAACTGCACAGTTTTTCTTATTTTTTTTATTTTTCTGGATTTTCTCTCGAATTTTCGACTCTCTCTAATTTTCTCTGATTTGTATCTGTCCAAATGAGCTTCTGAATTTTTCTTGCTATTTATAGACGAATTTTGTAATTATTATGCATTAATTTGATGGGATTTTGCCCCATTTCCTTGATTTTAGGCTTTTAGTTTGTCAAATTCTTATTGGTCAATTTTTTTCTTTTCAGTCCACGACCTAATCTTGCATCAGCTTATCCTCTTCTGATTTTTTTATAATTATTTTGTATTTTTCTTTAATTATTTACTTAGTTTTCGGCCAATTTTAGTAATTACGCGTATTTTTATCTACACGAAAATACATGTGGGGTACACGTGAACATTCCTAAATATTATTTTGGTCATTCTAAAATTTTTAGTATACATATAATCTATCTCTAATAATTTATTAGTTATTATATTACACTTTTTGCCTTTTCGGTAATTAGCAGTTATTATGCTTAAAATTTGAAAATTTTATAGTCTCCTATTTTACTACTCATTTTCTTAAATTTAAGTTTATAGGGTCATTTTTACTGGTATTTTGCTAAATAGTTTATAATTTGGGTTTGATCGAATCCTTTAGCCGATCGCCCTAAACCTTGGGTTCTATGTTCAATCTTACGGTTACTTGGCTGAACTTTGGGGCTTACATGCGGCAAGTAGGTCTTTCATGCTGTTGTGGTGTTGTATTTTAGCGTCTGGTACTAATTTGTGCATTCTATTTTCATCTTACAATACTATAGCCAAGTGTTCCTCAAGCTGAGCAAGTCCTATACCACCCAAAAAAGGTAACTAGATTGCGGGAGGAGTTGCATCGGCAGAAGAAGTGCTTGCTAGAGGCAAAGACTTCTAGCAGGAGGTACTTAAGAAAATTTGCTCAAGCTAATAAGCACCTGTTACGCCTTGAAATCATAGAGTCATAACAGTCCTGCCATGTAAACCATTCTATAATAGTAACTAGCCTCACAGTGCCTATCATAGATATGATCTATACAAGGTGTTGACGACTCCTCGCTTTTAAGTAAACAATTCAATTAAGAATTTATTTAGAGTTACAGTAAGTATTAAAACTTTAAATCAATATATATATAATTACATGTACATTACTGTAGAATTCCTAGATGATTTTATATCATATCATAACAGTCAACTAGTTTACATATCAAATATCAATCTTTTAGTCTTAAAGATACTAGTGAGACTCTAGATATAAATTAACTATTAAGCAAATTGATTCTCACACCCCCAGGCTTCAAAAGAGAACTAACCTTTGGATAGTTGTAGGGTAGCATATTAGTCAGAGTAATCAGAAGTCAAGACCTACAAAAGGATCTATATGGATATGAGCAACTACAGCTCAGTAAGTTGAATTGGAGACTCATGAATGTATACAAACACAAACAAGATTATCAAGCAATTATTTTCATGCAATACAATAAGCAAGTATCATCACACAACGTAGTCCGGTCCATTGTGAAATCAGAGTAATTTCACTCGCTCTAATCCGGGTTGAAGAGTTTTCATATTATGCAACAGCTTACAACCAAACCCAAGTTTATGTAATGGAGATATTGCTCCTCTTAAGACTATCCTTTAAACTAATGCCCTCATCCACACCACGATCTCCTCTTCTGTCACTTAATTCAAATAAGGATGATGAAAAGACTAAATTGTTATTCAGCGCTATCTTTTTCGAAGGTATTGTTGTTTAGTTAGAGAATCCTAATGATCCCTTAAATGATTGCAATGCATGACAATTTAGGGTATTAGGGTTGATTAGGATTAGGTTCCATTTAAGGTGTTCAGACAATTTCATATCAATTCAATCATAACAGTCATCGATCATAACACAAATTCGAACACGAAGTCAGATACATAAGCACATGCATAAAACTATTTACAATCACAATCATACATAATCTTAAGTCTCCGAGTACCCTAAAATAATACTCTAAATACGGTAAAATAATAAATCTAACTTACCTAAAATTCTCGGTCGCTCAATCACTCAATTGCAGGTTGGCTCGTCTTCTTGTTTCTTATAATATAAATAAGTCTTTTTAGTACTTATACTTTGATGATACATGTTCTAATAGATAGTTTAACTCACTTCTCCATATATACCTATTATTTACTAACGATTCATTCTACATTAACTCGGGGTTCGGTTTCTGAATTAAATTCCAGTTTTAGTTCTAAATTGTTTTTAACTACGAAGAATCCTAAATACGCTCGAATCCTAATGTAAAATTAATCACATTAAGCTCGAGTATCTTAATATCATACTAGGTCTTAATTTAGTATTATAACATATTCGGTACACTCTAATCCTAATTAGGGTATTGGATTTTACTCTCGATGTGAGAAAAATTTATATTTTTTATCTAATTACCTAAAATTAATTTTTGTACCAAATTTATTTTGTACTGATATTATTATTATATTATCCAATTTAACCTATTATTTCATATTTATTAAAATTTCAACTTCACATATTACTAAATTTCCTACAATTACCACATAATTTCCATATTAATTACAATTAACACTCCAAATGTTAGGATTAGGTTTCCATATAAGAGATTAATATCCTTAAACATCTAATTACCCTCTAAGTCAGTAATTAATCATTTAATCACTTAATTAAGCCAACATTACCTATTTTTCTCATCATTTTAGGGATAAAAAATTATTTAAGATTTTCGAAAATTAATGTTAAAAAAATAGCTTCATATTATTGTTCTACAGAACTTAAGTATTCTACAAAAGAAAATTGAGCTCCAAACTACATTCCTAAGCCTATTTATTTTTAATTCTAAACATGTTCGGTTTTGTCCAATTTCTTAAGAACCTTATATTTACAAACTTGATTACACTTAACCACTATTTTTCCCTAAATCTACACATAATAAAACATCAAAATAATAAATTTCATAATTTTCTGGGCATAATTAATAATTTTAAGGAATTTTTCAAAATCAGAGGAGATTCACCTAGTTCACGAGCTTTTTCGCTTCCAACACCGGTTCAGGTGTATCAGCCGATCCAGACAGTCGGTTTGGAGTGGGGTGGTGGTGGTGGTAGTGGTTCGGTCCCATGTGGTGGTGATGTATAGATTCAGTTCATAAGCTCCTACTACACAGATTTAGGAAATTTTTTCTAAACCTTAATTTTCCTCTCAATTTTCGACACTTACTAATTTTTTGAGGTTTCAAACTAAACAACTTAGCTTCTGCAATTTTCTTGCTATTTATAGAGCTATAAAGTGAACTCTATACATTAATTAGATAAGACTAGCTTATCATCTTTCAATTTTTTTGCCTTTTTTGTTGCTTACTTTTAATTGGCCAAAATTTGTTCTTAATTCTTGACCTACTATGACTAGATTCTGAATTGTTCTCAACCTTTCTTCTTTTTCTTTGATTTTTTTTAATGATTTTCTTTAATTATTTAGTAATTTTTTATAGCTAATTTTAGACAATTTAGATAATTTCGCGTATTTTTACCTATAATTAAATACATATAGGGTATAAGTAAACACTCCTAAATATTATTTAGGTCAGTCTATGATTTTTAGCATACATATAATTTATATCTAGTAATTTATTAGTTATCGGATTGTATTTTACGTACTTTTGATAAATAATAAGTAATATACTTAAAATTTGAAAATTTTATATACTCTTATTTTATTACTTATTTTCTTAAATTCAAACTTACGGGGTCACTTTTACTAATATTTCTAGTTTTAATTTATAATTTAGGTTTGATCGGATTTTTTAACTGATTGCCCTAAACTTTGTGTATTAAATTCGATCCTATTGTTGCTTGGCTTTTATTTAGAGCTTACAGCACCTTCGTTTCGTTGCTCTGTTGTGCAAGTGACAGGGCTTCAAGAGAGGCTCAAGCTTGCGAAGCAGGAGAAGGACAAAGTAAAGAGGGATGCTTGGAAGGTTACGGAACTGAAAGCTCGGTTGAAGAACAAGCAAAAGACGAAGGCTCGTCTCTTGCAACTACTAGAAGAGGAGGGTACAGCTAAGGCCCAAATCGAAAAAGAAAATGCCAAGCTGAAGGCTTCTATGGCAAGGTTAAAAACTAAGATGGTGATGAAGGCGTTCAAGTGTAAGGGCGTTAAGGCCACATCGCTCGAGCTGATCGGCTTGAAGGCTACTCTAAAGCAACAAGTCAGGGAGCTGTAGGGTAAGGTTTTGGAGATGGAAGAGATCATCTCGGAGATGGAGAGTGGGGAGGTCCTCAGCAACGCTGCCGTAAGGAAGGCAGTCATCGATTATAAGGCCACCGAGGAGTGGCTAGAGGAGTTGGAGCACCTGTCTACTGATTCCGACCACTTCACTAAGAGAGAAATCCTCTCTTATTATCTAGAGCTTCCTCGATTTTCTAAACTCCCCCATATTTAACGAGAAAAGGGAAGCTTTGGTGTGAAGGATTTGCGGGGGGGGGGGTGTGTGTTCTCATGGAGTGGTAAAAAACATAAGCACATCCTCTGGTGTCGGGGTGGGGCAGGGCAGGGCGCTTTTACATCCGACCTTGCCTTGGCAACTTAATAGGAAGATGCCTCAAAAGCTGTCCCTAGGGAAGATTTATTCGTGGGGGGTCCTGCTGGTCTTGATTCGCATGTCTCGTACTCCCCTACAACTCAAGGCTTGCTAGTTGAAGTGCCTACGAATCAGCACTCAGAGCAGATTGATGCCTTGGATTTTTCAGAGTTACCCAAACTAAATTATCCCAAGAGGTAGCGGGGTTCTGTAATTTTTTTTTATGTAGTTAGGGTCAGGATGCCAACTTTTGCTCTGTAAATAAAGGTATAGAATAAATACATGTATTTTTTTGAAAGTCTTTCACTATTCTCTCTGTAAATTTTGTAGACCTTTCGTCGAGGTTTTATTGGGCCTGTGCAAGGGGTGTTTCCCCTTACCAAGATTACCCTAGAGGGGTTAAGTCAGTAGCGTTCCATTCTGTCCGGTTCGTGGGAGTTTCTCTGTACAAGGGTTGTTTCCCATTACTAAGGTTACTCTAGGGGGTCAAATCGGTGGCGTTTCATCCTATTCGGTTCATAGGAGTTCCTCTATACAAGGGGTGTTTCCCTTTGCTAAGGTTCCCTTAAGGGGTCAGGTTGGTGGCGTTTTGTCATGTCCAGTTCGTAGGAGTTCCTTTGTGCAAGGGGTGTTTCCCATTACCGAAATTATCTTAAGGGGGTTAAATCAGTGGCATTTCGACCTGCCCTATTTGTAGGAGTTCTTCTGTGCGAAGGGTATTTCCCTTTATTGAGATTACCTTAAGGGGGTCAGGTTGATGGTGCTCTGACCTGCCCGAGTATCTATTCATGTATCTTTTTGAAAGGCAAGTAAGGCAATTGAAACAAAAAGAGATAGAGAGAAGTACGCAATCAATAGAAAGCTTTTTATTTTGACTCAATTTGAAAATAAAACTGTACATGATGAAATTTTAATCAAAGTAGAGGCATAGATTGTTAGCGTTCTATGTACACGGGATAAGCTTGCCATCCAATCTTTCCAGCTTATATGCTCTATTGCCCAGTTTCTCCTTGATTCTGACTGAGTCTTCCTAATTGAGGGCCAGCTTCCCTAGGCTTCTCATAAACCAGTAGCCTCCAATTTTCGATACACTAGGTCACCAACCTTGAATTGCTTGTGTTGGACCTTCTAAACATAATATCGAGCGGTCCGATGTTGGTATGTAGTAACTCGAGTAGCAGCAAGGTCTCTGATTTCTTCGATTGTGTCAGTGCTTACCTGTAGTAATGAATCATTCAGGGCAGCATTGAAACTTCGAGTCTAGATATTGGGGAGTTCAATTTTGATAGGGAGGATAGCTTCTGACCTGAAAGCCAGACGAAAGGGGGTCTTGCCCGTTGAAGTGCAGTGCGTGGTCTCGTACCCCCACAAGATATTAGGCAGTTCATCAGCCTAAGCGCTATGAGATCGGTCCACGCGCTTCTTAAGGTTGTCTAAAATAACCTAATTGGTTGCCTTCACCTGTCCATTCAATTGGGGGTAAGCAACTGAGGTGAAGTGCGAGGTGATGTGGTGCTTGGTGCAAAAATCTCTAAACTTAGGGTTGTCAAATTATCGGTCGTTTTTCGTTATCAGTGCATGGGGGACTCTAAACTGGGAGAGAATATTATTTCTGACAAATGACTCTATACTCCTCTTCGTGATTCTGGTCACAGCTTTGGCCTCCACCCAATTTGTGAAGTAGTCTACGACGACAATTATGAACTACAGTCCTCTTGATGCTTTCGAGAAGGCGTTGAGGATATCAATCCTCCATTGGGCAAACGGCCAAGGGCTCGTCAAGGGTTAGAGTGTGATGCTGAGTGCGCGACTGATTGGGGCATGCTTTTGGCATTGCGGGCACTTCTAGGCTACGGCCTTTATGTCCTGCCTCATGGTAAGCTAATAATATCTAAGCCATAGTGCCCGAAGGTACAGGGCTTGGGACTGGATATGGTTGCTATACACTTCGGCATATAGCTCTTCCATGACACGCAACCATTTCCTTTCTTAGAGACACCGGAGTGGGGGGAGGTTAATTCCCTTACGATATAGGATGCCATCAATTAGTGTATAATTGGTAGCATAGTACTGAAGCTTCTTCGACTCCCTCTTATCCTCTAACAATGTTCCCTCCTCCAAGTAGCTCTGGATGAGATCTATCCAGCTTGGCTCTGGTGTTGACGTGGTCAGTTCCAAAATGTCAGCCGAGCTTGGAGTTATGCTTTTTTCCAGCAGGTACTTTATGAAGATCTTTTTGTCCTTCATCTTGGGCTTCCGTATGCCAGTGGAGGCTAGCTTAGATAGCCAATAGGCCGCTGAATTTTCCATTCGAGGGATTTTCTTGATGTCCCAAGAGGGAAAGTCCGCTAGGAACCCTCTCACCTTCTTTAAGTACCTAGCCATAGTGCTGTCCTTGGCCTTATATTCACCTCGAACCTGCTGTATAATGAGCATGGAGTTTGAGAATATTTGCAGCTACTCGACCCCAATCTCCTTGTTAGCTTCAGGTTGGCGATAAGAGCCTCATATTTGGATTCATTGTTGCTGGAATTGAACCCAAACTTGAGGGTATAACAAATGGTGACCTTATGCAAGCCGGTCAACATAAGGCCCACACCTCCACCTCCATTGGTGGATGATCTATCAATAAAGAGAGTCTATACCGGTTTGTCGTCACCCAACAATGTTTCTTCTCCAGTATATTCTACCACAAAGTTGGCTAGGACTTATGCCTTGTAGGCCGTTTGTGGCTGGTACTGGATTCCATATGCACTCAGTTCCATTACGTACTTCATCATCCATCCAGATGCATCTGGTTTTTGCAACATGGTGTATAATGGCTAGTTTGTAAGTACAATCACCTGGTGCGCCTGGAAGTAAGGCCTTAGCTATTTGGCAGTAATGACGATGGTCAGTGCAAATTTTTCTACCTAGGTGTACCTGACCTTAAGCTCATGAAGTACGTAGTTGATGTAATATACTAGCCTATGTTCTCTTCCGTCTGCTCTGACTAGCACAAAGGAGAGAGCCCGATCATTAATAACTAGGTATAAAATTAGATCCTCCTGTTGGACAGGCATAGAGAGGACCGATAGATGAGTATGGAAGTTTTAGAGCTATTGAAAGGCAGCAATGCACTCCGAAGTCTATTCAAAACCCTTAGGATTTTTGAGGATTTTGAAAAACTCAACACATCTGTCTACACTCTTCGAAATGAATCTGCTCAAGGTAGCCACCATGCCAATGAGCTTTTGTACGTCTTAAACTAAAGTTAGGGGCTTCATTCCCTTGATGGCCGTAATCTTCTCAAGGTTAGCCTCGATATCTCTCTCGGTGACTAGAAATTCGAGGAACTTGTTAGAGCCGCCATCGAAGACACACTTTTGGGGGTTTAGCTTCATGTCATGCGTGTGCATTCGGTTAAAGTCTTCCTGAAGATCCTTGACATGATTGGTCGGCTTTTGGCTCTTGACAATCATGTCATCCACATATACCTCCATATTGTGCCCGATTTGAGGCTTGAACAAGTTTGTCGCCATCCGTTAGTATGTGGTCCCAGCGTTTTTCAATCCAAATGGCATCACAGTGTAACAGTATGTGCCGTAGTCGGTGATGAAGGTGGTATGGGCCTTATCCTTCGGGTCTATTTTCATTTGGTTGTATCCTAAGAAAGCATCCATAAAGCGTAATAGGGCGTATCCTGACGTAAAATCAACAAGCTAGTCAATTCTAGGGAGGAGGAAACAATCTTTAGGACAGGCTTTGTTAAGGTCGGTATAATCGATACACATGCGCCCCTTCCCATTCTTCTTTTTCAATAAACCACGTTTACCAGGCACATCAAGTACTTTTCCTCCTTTACGAAGCTAGTTTTGAGCAGCTTCTATACTTTCTCCTGGATTGCGGCCGGTCATTTTAGGGCAAAATGCCTCTTTTTTTGTTTGACAGGGTACGCTATGGTGTCAATGTTGAGGTTGTAGGTTGCCAAGTTAGGGGAAATTCCGGGCATGTCGAATGCTAACCAGGCGAACCTATTTGAATTTGCCTGCAGAAGGGCAATGATTTCATCCTTCACTTCGACTGGGGTCTCAATCTTGACTTTCATTGTTTGGTAGGGAGAGTTGTCGATTTGGACATCTTCGGTTTTTTCTCCAAGCTTGCCCCTCTCAATCGGTCTCTCTTGTAGGCCCGTCTCTAAGGTGAAGACGCCATTGTATTTGGCCACCTTGACATATAGCTCTTATGAGAGCTTTTGATCACAATTGCATACTCTCACCCCCATAGGCGTTGCGAATTTGGCCTTCAAATACAAGGAGGATGTGATCATCCCAAATGCGTTTAGACTTGGTCTTCCCAAGAGCACACTATAAAGGGAAGGACAATCAATCACAGTGAACTTTACAAGTCGTTGTGCCATGTGGTCGTCATTGCCAAGTTCCACGTCTAGCGTAATGATGCCCTTAGCTTGGATCATGCTGCCATTGAAGCCAATCAGATTGTGGTGATATGGCTTCATCTTTACTGGCAGCTTCTTCCTCATCCTGTCATATGTGTAGAGGAAAAGTATATCGGTAGAGCTGCCAGTGTCCATCATGATCTTTAAGACCTCAAATTCTAAGATATTCACCCTAATCACCAGGGTGTCTTAGTGGGGAGTATCGACCCCTTTAAGGTCAGCGTCGAAGAAGAAGATGGAAGTATCTAACTTCCTTCTCTTCTCTCTAACTGCCAGCACCTCTGATTGGGCATTAACAGAGCTGCTAGTACTTAGTTGGCTCCTAGGGTGTGCCCCCCCCCCCCCCAGAATTACATTTATGACACCATTGGGGGTGTGATCATTGCAGCAGTCATTATTCTACTTCACTTGGGCATCCTTGGTTTGTCGCCTCTAAGGTCTCTTGTCAATGTCATTATCGAAACGGTTGTTGTTCTGTCGATGTGTCACGTTTTCATTGAAGAAACCGCATTAAATGGCGTATTCAACAGCATTCTTCAATTGGAAGCACTCTTTAGTTATATGGCCGTAATCGTCAAGGAACTGATAATATTGTCAGAGTTCTAGCAATTAGGGTTTCCCCACATTTTCTATGATCTCTGCAGCAAGTTTCAGTGTTTCACTTCGGAATAGACTTGAGCTATGGGTCTATTTAGGGGCATGTACTGGCTGTAAATGAGAGGGAAGAGAGGGTTAAGCTCTACTCGGCGTTTCTTCTTCCCAAAGCTTTCCCCCTTTAGCCCGCTCAGCATCCTTCCGTCGAGGCGATCTTTAATGGACAATTTCTCCTTGTCTTGCTTTTTGCCCGACCTTTCTTGGTCAGCATTGTGCTTGGCGTGAATGTTATCTTCTTGGTTGATGTACTTTTGGGCTTGGTTCCAAAAGTCGGCCAGGGTCTTTGGCTTGCTCTTTGCAAGCGATTAAAAAAAATCTCCCGAAGGTCTGATACCGAGCTGTACAGCATAGACAGCAACTCCTTCATCCAAATGAGGGATCTCGACCACAGCGTTATTGAACCAAGCTACGTGGTTGTACAAGGACTCATCCTCACCCTACCTTACCAAGTACAAAGATGATGTATCCTTAGATGAAAGCTTACTAACCTTGAAATGGAGGCTGAACTTCCTGACCAGCTCATCAAAAGAGCTGATCGAATTGTCGAGGAGGTGGTTAAACCACTTCCATACTGCCTTCCTTAGCGTGCCTAAGAAAGCTTTGTATAGTATGGCATCTCTATGACTGTGAAGGTTCATGAGGGTGTGAAAGAAGAGGAGATGGTCATCGAGGTTACCTATACCATCATACTAGTCCAGGGACAGAAGTTTGCTGTTGGGGGGTAGTACTTCATCTTGGACACCCTTGGTGAAGGGGGTCTTGTTGTTAGCGACCAGCTCAATGTCATCAGCAAGCTTGCTCTCCTGCTACTTGAAAAGCCATCTTACCACTGCACAAAGCTCATTTAAGTCGATGTGGTCCGCTGGATGAGCTCGTTGTGCAGCTGAATGAGCCCGAACTCCTTGCGAGTCGACTTCCTACTCATTGCCAGTCGGAGCTTAGTCGCAGGTAGTGGTAAACCTTGCTAGCTACTGTCGCAGCAGTGGATTAGGTTATGATTCTTTCCATTTTGCAGTTGTTGCTGCTGGATGTTGTCCCGCCCAGTGCGGGCATTTAAAGCTTCGGGGTGGTGAGTTTGTTTGCTGCGATGCTCTACTTTATCCAGGCAAGCGTGGAGCTCCTTGATCTGGTCAACATACTGCTCAACCAGGTGCTCTGCATGCTTTAGGCATTCTTCCAACACAGCTCTTGGGAGTGGCTGGTTGCCTTCGGGTTGGTTGTTCAATAATTGTTGATTTCCTTAATCGTCGCGCTGAGACATGATGTAGAAAGGCTTGATGTGGGTTATGTGTTTGGTGTGTTTAGGATTTCGGGTGTAAGAATTCTCATTTCCCACGGACAATACCAAATGTCGTTCCTCAGTTCTTGCTGGTAGTTGATTAAGATCTGTATGTACTAGGCCTGCAAAATAATGCATAGTGAAAGGATGCCGAGGGGTTATCCGGTACGGCCATTCCGATGCTTAAGTCAATAATAAGCTTTTTGTGGAATAGAATACTAAGTGTGTAGGCTTAGAATACAGAATTTGTAGAGAAGGTTATCGTTGGGTAGATGTCTGGTATTTATAGCGGAGTGGAGCTGGCCGTTGGAGATTAGTTAATGGGAGAGATCTTCTCCCGCAAGTGTAGGAGAGTGGAGTTATCGCATTTAATGTGTTCCTAATATTTAAAACGTGACTGTTTTATCCTTATTTTATAGTTTATAGTCATTACAGTTCTTAATGGGCTTAGGCCACTAAGGGTCAAGCTCGAGGCCTATAGAGGTGAGTCTGGTCAGGCCTGAGAAGTCCCTGCTCAAAGTATCTTGTCAATAAGGATAATTAATAAGTATCAAAGATTTGGAAAAAAAAAAGTCTCAAAGATAAAGGTTTCAACATTAAAAGATAACTCAAAACTCAATTGACCACTCTATCACATAACTTGTCTATTTATGTGGTTCTAATAAAAGGAAGAAACCATGAAATTAAAGGAAGGTAACTAAAATAATAATAATAATAAAATGAATGATCGAACGAACTCTAATAAGCATTATAAGCTAAACAAAACAAAGATAAACAACATAAAAAAACTAATGAGATAACTCAATGGCCATATACCCTTACGTAATTGATCACTATAAACTGGTGGATCGCCTTTTAGTTCGACTTATGATTGATCACTTGGTTGGCCTTTCTTTAGTTGATCATGTCTTGATTAACCTCTTAAATATTTATACGCTCAAAACTACATCTAAACTTTGTTTGTATTAGCTGACTCATTCTTTATCCTCGATTCATTCCATGATTTTATCATTATTATGGAGCTCAAATAATTGAATCTTTATTTTTTATTTTTCCTAATACATATATTTTCCTAGGCACATGAACAAACTCTCACTGACCTTTTGTTTTCTTGACAAATGTAAACTTTTAATGTTAAGACTTTTATTGGACTCATTAACTGCTAGATGGTTATTATGCTAAAGTCTTGTCCGGCAACAAATGAGTGGTATCAATACAATCTATATCAAAGAAAAACCTCACCAATGTATTTTTACCAATATCTAAGGAATACAAACTTGCTTATTGTAGAAGGTTGAAAATTGTTATGTTAGTTATTAAGTTAGGCCCATTACTTATTTAGGCTTGATTTCTTGAGCTAGATAATAAGGCCTAAGGAGTCTGATCCATAGATTAAGATGATTAAGAGAGATTTAACTTGATAGGCTCAAAATCGAAATCATTGAGCTGGTCCATCTGCTTCTAACCCTTCTTAAGCAGGTTCATGCACTTATAAAGAAAGTTACTAGTCTTAGACTCATTAACTAGCTCATTCTGAATAATTATGAATTGAGTAGGCTTCATCTTGTCCGTTGATCACCTATATGATCGGACGGATGCTATCTTGCTCAAGAGCCTGTAAATATTTAACCTTTCCTCTTCATTTTAAATACTTAGAGAGAATAAAGGAACAAGATTGCTCTACAAAACCTCTGCTCTCTAAGATTAAACAAGTAATTCAAGAAAATAATTGATCTCATTCACTTAAGTTATAAGATAAACACCTGAAGTTCTCTAAAGCCGCTTTGTCTATTACTTATGCATTTAAGATATCGAAATTACCTGCTCTTCCTCCTTACCTTATTCTTATCTACTCATCCCTTTAAGTAATAATCTCACTTCACTTCTTTGAAGTTACATGTAGTACGGCACTCATGCAGCACGTACATTACAACTCCAATCGACTCCCTACATCTATACTTATAAACATGTAAAACCCCCTTGATTGTTCATCCAGTGAAGATTACAAAGGTCTTGGATACCATTTAATATGCAACCCTAACTTATGAACAAAATCTGCAAAAATCATGATGGTTCGATTGCCTCAATCGATAATAGCCATACAAGTCTTTCCCTTTATCAAGCACTTAAGGGAGCAAAGATTTTCCCTCTACCTTAGATATGCTTTTCGTTGAGTCTTCAAGGTTCTCTAAAGTACCATCAATAATTCAGCAACAAAACTGCATATTATCTCTTCCTCATAATCACTCCCATACCCTTCTTTTCATCTTATTCACTCTCAATCTTCGTCCTTTTAATGTCATATTCCTACTATTACGACAACATGTTGCTTGGTACCATAATGATGAGCTTAAGAGGACAATCACTAGGATAATCAATCTAAGAATGTAAAAAACAAATTATTTAGGAGGACAATTGTTAGACCGCAAAGCTTTCTTGACATGGAAGCATGAATAAAGCAATATCTATATAGACTTTTTTAAATTTATATTATAAAAGGATATAAATGACTCTTCTATGGATATATCTTGTCAAAGAAGATCGTCTTATGCCTAATCTAATTGATATGACTCATAAAAAGATTAGAAAATTTGCTTGTCACAATAAAAATAGATTGACACAAGTAAGAGAAGAACTCAATCAATGTAATGTGTAAAGTTCATTCATGGTTATCACCTTAGGGTTTATAAGACTATTTGTACATGGTTAAAGCAATAATGAAGGAATATACACATAAATAAATAAGGAAAGCAAAATAACGGTAAAATAACTGTAGAAGAATATCTTGGGCCCTGTATCTTATAATCCTCAAAACAAAACTTCCGAAAGCTTCAGATAATTAGCAGAATCTCTAGCTATTCTGAAACAAAAGTAAGCACAATTACAGAATCGGAAAAAGGAACTGTTAATAGAGTTAGGAGTAGAATCAGAAGTGCTCGATTCAAAAGTCGAGACTGATACTAATATCAATGAACTCCTTCCAGGTTGACATGATGAATTATGAAATTATCTTGAAACACTTGCTATTTAGATATTTAAAGAATCTTCAAGATTCCTTTAAATTAAGTTGCTCAAGCCTTTGGTTCGAGTTTAGGTCATAGGGCCGTCATAAACTAAAACCCAATCCCCGTCACATAGCCTAAACACTTAAAATATGTAATGCCCTAGTTTCTTTTTTGCCGTGCCTAATCCTCATTTTTTGCCCTCAGTGCCTTATCCTTATTGACATCTTTTGTACCCCTTTTTCTGTAGTAAATCGTTTCTCGGCCTTCCTATTTCCCCCTTCATTCGGTCTCTTCCGGTGTGTTGCAAATTTATACCCTCTACACTTTTGATACCTCTCAACTTAAGCTGCTAATTTAGTTTACATATTCAACGTCTGATACTGCTATAGCTTTATAACACTAGCTATTTCAAATCTAAGCACACTAATAAATCAGGTTATAGATTCATCTAGCAACTCTCTACGCTCACACTTGGCCAACAGTCTCAAATTCTTTTAGATACTGCTCTAGAATCCTCTTACCTTGCCTCAGCATCCATAGTTCCATTAGCATCTCCTATTTAGAATAATCAAGCACGAATCATTGCTGCATCAGCCTTGGGGTGTTGTCGAAAAGTTGGCCTCCAAATGGATAAGAGGTGCCTTGCATAGTAGAGAGATGATAATTCATATTGAACCTGAATTTCTCCATCACCAAATCCAACTATCAATAAGATTCAGCTTCTATTTTCCTCAGCTTATAGACCAATACCAGCAAACCAAACACTCTTTGCTTAGCACATTCAAAGAAGACATTATCTACACTTTTCACACTCACTTCATACATTTACATCATGATTGATTGAACCCTAAATAATTCCTAATAAGAGCTGTTAACCTATAAATATAGAAGCGCACTAAATTTAAAAGCTTTTTAGATATATGAGTAACTGATATGAAAGTTTAAACTTGTTGAATTTGGTCTGCTTTTACATCTATTGATTAACAAGAGTGTTCCGGCTGCTTGAGAATTATTATACACAAGACAAGTAGAGAGAAGGATGCATTGCTTATTCCGATTTTCTTCCCCTCTATGTCCATAGTAATAGGAATCCTTTTCCTGTCAACAGTAATTACGAGAACTAAATGATATTCCACCATAGAATTGGTAGATTTGCTTATATTTCCTCATCTATCGATCTATCTAACTTGAATGCTGTTAATCTGCATTTTACTGGCTAGTAGTTTTGATCTTTCATACGTTAGCATCCACCATAGAGATTCAACCTGTTTGGTACAGCAGAATATATCTTGCATTTAGTTAGTGAATCATATGTTTGTTCGCAAATGTGTGCTTGCTGAGAAAATTCAGATGAGGCATGATTGTTAGAAAGGAAAATTTAATCGATTTTTATTGTTGTAGTCGGTGAGTTCATAATCATCGAGAACCAATAGCCAATAAAGCAGCAGCAATTCACAGAATCAGATTTGAAAAGAAAGGGGGAAAAAAATTTTTCCAGAATCTGAATCTTGTAAAAACTAGCTAAAATGGCTTCTAGGAGTCATATATGGCAGATCATCTGTCCCTGGACTTTGATCGCCACCATGGCTAAGAATTTCCTCAGAAATCTCATGGAGAGCAGGCCGAATCCTCACCGCAGGCTTTCTCATTGGCAATAGAGGCAATGGTGCTTCCCCTTTAAGGATCCTAGCGGCTTCCTTTATAGTTATCCTCTTTTCATGGTCTGGATGAACACAGCAGAGTCCTACAACTAACATTCTCTGCATTTCGTCCTTGTCATATTTCCCTCTCAACGTGGGATCCCCAGCCTGTATCAATTTCCTCCTTTCCCACATCTCCCACACCCAATCAACCAACACGACCCCGTCTTCATCCACCGGCCTCCTCCCTGTGGCCACCTCTAGGACCACCACACCAAAACTGTACACATCGGTTTTCACAGTCGGCACGCCATAGTACACGTATTCTGGGGCTAGATACCCCATTGTCCCAGCCGGTATTGTGACTGCCCTTGTAAGACAGCTATGCTCATACACTTCAGCCAAACCGAAATCCCCGAGCTTAGCATTGAACTCTGCATCTAGCATTATGTTGCAGCTCTTTACATCTCTATGAATGATCTGTCTCTCACATTCTTCATGTAAATAGGTAAGAGCAGAAGCCACTCCTGAAACTATCCTCTTCCTCTGTTCCCATGTTGGGAGGCCCAAAGATCCCGAGTTCTGGTGTAGGATCTTGTCAAGGCTTCCGTTCGGCATGTACTCATAAATTAGTAGCAATTCAGACCCTTCACAGCACCAACCTTGGAGCTGAACTAGATTCTTGTGCCTCAAGCAACCTACCATTGTTGCGAATTCAGTAGTAAACGGGCTCCGACAATTTTCCAGCCTATTCTCTCTATCGAATCTCTTTACCGCCACCGTGTCACCCGAAGGAAGCAGCCCTTGATATACAGTAGCTGATGCACCTTCTCCAATGATCCTGTTTCTGTGAAACCCCATTGTAGCAGATTTGATCTCTTTGAGAGATAATCTTGTAGGCACCTTATTCATTTGAAACCTACTACATGTTTTGCCTGCTGTACTTCCCCGAGCTGTCTCTCTAGACTTAGAGTTCTTAATCCAATAAAATGCACATACACTAGCAATCAAGATTATGGAGAACAAAATCGCGGCTAAGCCTCCTAATCCTAGAGCCATATCTCCTATACTTGCTCTTCTATGATGTCCACTAGAACCATCCATACCAATACTCGAATCTCCAGGGTAACACATCAAGCAATCTCCTTCTCCAAGATTATCTATCGGAATCTGAATTGATGAAAACCCAAATGTCTTGAATCTCCAATGGCTAATAACATGAATTGCTGAGCCTTGTCCATTGGATGCTGAAAACCCAACGTGCATGTACTCTTTATAGTGCTTGGAGAGATCAACTTGTGCTACAAGAATCGGACTCAGAGGCCTGTCCCTGGTGTACCCAACCCAAACCCGAACTAACTTGATCACATCTTGATACTCAATCCAGGCTGTCATTTGCCTTCCAGTTTTCAAATCAAGCCCTCTAGGGACAACGTCAACCGAGGCAACGGAAACTATAGAATTCACATCAATGCCTATATGATTCCCATTGGTATCACCGAGGGTTGGATTAAAACTGGTATCAAACTCAACAGCGATAAAGGAGGAAGAATCTTGGAGTTTAGGAAGGCCAATGAAGCCTTTGGCAGGGTTGAAGGAATCAGCATTGGAAGTGATCAAGAAAGCAAGACCGTCTCCATGAGGACAAGTTGGTGATGGTATAATGGAAAACGAGAATCTGCACAAGAAAGATGCAGTGGAGTTGATTGAAGGGTCAAGAAAGCGAACCGGGTGTGCATAAAAAGCTCGTCCAAGACCATAGATTGACGTAGTACTGGAAGAGTACGAATCTGAAGAAGAAAAAGAAGAGCAAGAGTTGAGTTGTTGAGTAAGACTAATGTAATGGTCTATGAAATGGGCATCTTCAGAGAGAGTGAGATTGTTTCGATAAAAGGGAGTCATGGAAAGAGAAGGGGAAGTGAAGGAGAATAAGAGGAAGAGGAAAATGAGGATGAAAGAAGAAGAAGAAGAAGAAGATGATGATATTATCATGGCGGTAAAAGAAACGGAGACATGGGTGGGAAATTTTCAGTCAAGTAGTTGGTTCTTGGTGATCATTACGGAAGGCTTGTCTTCTTCTTCAACATATTAATGTGCGTGTGTGTGTGGGGGGGGGGGGGGGGGGGGGGTGGGTTTGTGCAAGTTTTGGCAGTGATGATCGTGGCAGTTGCTGGTGGTTCCATGTATGTTCATTGTTTGTTTCGTCCAAGGAATTACTTGATATATTCCAAATGTAACGAAAGCTAGGCAATGAAGAGAGGTTTCCTAATTTGCCTATGAAAAATATTTTTCCTGTTTATATAATCATAAATTGTGCTTGTTTAAGTGGAAAAAAAAAAAGAAAAAAAATCCTCCGTCACATTATTATTATTATTATTACTCTCAAGACACACTATACTCGTTAACTATTAAAGCCATTGTCTACGATAACCAATACCTCTAATTAGCGTGAAAAAAGAAAAAAGAAAAAAGAAAAAAATGGGACAGAAAAGATTCAGAGTTATGATTTACCTCGTTTACATACAAGTATTAAACGAGTACCCTCATTAGCACTAAATTGCAAACGACCAACTTTGCCTTAACGTAGATCAAGATTTATTTGAGCTTGATTGAGTACAGTCGCAGTCAACTTGAGGTACTCAAATGACTTATCATACGTTAAATTTTCAAGTAATCGGTCCAGTGAGTTTTTAAGTTCTTTAAAACTTGAGTTGAGTTTAAGGTTACATAAAATTTAATGTTCAGGCTTTAACATAATTTTTATTTGAAAAACATAATATTTTTAAAAGGAAAAGGTACATAAATAGTTCTAAAACATTTTGGGATTCCACAATCTAAGTACAATAATTAATGTCTAAACAATATGTAATCAATATCTAAAAGTTTCATAACCTTTTTCCTAAATATATATGTATTTATCTTATTATGCCATGTTAGTGCGACATGACAAAGTCAACATCAAGTGAAATGTCAGGACTTAATCGTGAAATTCTAGAAGATTTGTGGGCTTTTGGTACTTATTTTCTTTTCTTTTTTTCAATTTAAATGAGTTTAATTAAGTTAATAACAAGTTTAGTTGAAATGTTTAAGTTTATAGTTAAAATTTGGTTTAAATTCAATAATGTTCAACTTGAATTCAAACTGGTTCAGAATCCATAAGGCCCACCTCAAGGCCAGGCGATAACCGGGACTATTTTTCTAAATTTTGCCATTTTTATTTTTTATAATTTAATTAATTGTATATGTAATTGTATTATTCAATTAAATTAGTTATTTAGATGAATGAAATTGCACCACTTCTCATGTATTAATGCAAAAGCTAAAGGTGGTAAAAAAATCACTAGTTTGTAAAAATTACACGTGTTCAAAATCTTAATAGGAAAAAATATTTAAATTTAGTTCATAAATAGAAGATAAAAGTACATTTATCCCTTTTATCTAACCACTGCATGTATATACACCAACTAAGATATACGTAATATGGCCAAGACAACAATCGCTAGACTTGGTGAGATGTAAAGATTGGCTTGTCTGAGGTAGGTTTGTTAAGATAAATTCATTGTGTCAGTCAATTACATTTCTATACTTTCATAAATAGTTTGTATAAATAGATATATATACACACACACGCTATTTAATATATATGCTGCGCTAAGGTGTATATTAACGTAACACTTTTACCAACACAACAGGATATAACCGCAGGGTTTAGTAGCAGCCACCTACACCCACACCCACTATTAGAACCTCCATTGCCACCACCATTTCATCGAAATGCACCACCACTTCTGGAAAAAACACCACCATGAAACCTTAGCAACCCGACCAAATCATAGCTATCATGAACATGCCTAGCCACTGGACCAAAACCATAACTACATACAATGCACTAAATCCTGGTTAGCATGCGTCAAACCGATCAACCTAAGCCCAATCACCACTCGTATTAACCAAGTTGGAGTGGATTTGAACCAATTCTGACCCAGTTCAAACAAAACCCAATCACCGCCCACTAATTCCAACCTTATTTGACCCAAACCCAACGGCTACACCCCAAGTTGGACTCAATTTGACCAAATCCCTTCCACCATATTTATGCTTGACTCAATTCAACCATCACTAAGTGTTGGAACGCACTTAGACACCAATTTTGTCCCTCATCGGTCACACTCGCATCTTAATTTTGTGTGACCATTAAGCTTATTACCTCTTAAGAGTGCTATATTAAATTTAGCTTCAATTTCGGGTATGATGATTCTCATTGAACATGCAACATTTGTTGGGAATGATAAAATGGTTAGTTTTTGCAGTCAATTTTGCAGAGTCTAATTGTCCTACTTTCCTATGAGAATCTAAACTGGTTACCACACTACTTACGTCTTTTCCTCCAACCAACAATTCTATCAAACTGAATGAATGGTGAGAATTATTATTTTCAATGAGTACATGTTGTTTAAGCTTGCTTTCATGGCTAAGAGCATTCCTAAGAAGACCAATGATAAGTTCGCATAATGAGATCAAAATGACTGTCAATACCTTCATCAACTCTAAAACTTAATGGAGCCCTAGATATTTAATTTATTGGTACATTTAAGGAAAATTACCTTTAAGTTCCTTATGCCTTGAACGATACAATTACGTACATGCTTGTCTAATTCCTTTCGATTGCAATAAAGGATAAGGATTTTATTGAATAGTATGGCAGAGTTTAAAAAACGTTTTGAGGATATGGATGATGTAATGCCTCTTAATACTAATATGAAAGAAAAAATGCAAAAATAATGTGATTGACTTGTAGTTGATATTGACAGAATTACCTCCTAAAGAGATCAATAACAATTGTGTGGAAGAGATCAAATTAACAAACAATATCTTCATCTATTCTACAATTCAACAGAACCTCGTATGTTTAATTTATGCTACAGTTTTGGGTACTTGCAAAAAAAGGTTTGGGATTACCTTAAGTTCCTTCATACCCAAAACAATACATGTACACGCATGTTTTGGCTAATTTCCTTCAACTGCAACAAAGAATAAAGATGGCAAGACTAAAAAATTCATGAAAATATGATTGATGTGATGCCTTTTAATATTGGTATGAAAGATGCAAAAACCTTGGGTTCTACGCACTTAAAAAGTAAAGGTTTTAGGCAACATTATCTGATTAAGTTCAAATTTTACGATGAAATTATGAAAATTTAGATTAAGTGATCACATAAAATTCATTTTCAAAATAAAGTTTGACACAAATATAGGTCTATAGGTGAAGATCACTATTTACCGAACACTAAAGTACAAAGGTTTCAAAATATGAAATAACAATAAGGACATGCTGTTAGACATATATAAATAATATGAAATCCCTACAAGGATTATGAACAGGAAAAGATATGAAGGTAAATAAAGAAATGTCTCACCACTAAAAGCCAGAACAGTTTGAGTTGAGCAAGTTCAAACGCATTGGAATATCACTAGCAAAATTCAAGCATGCGGCAAGACAATAGAAAAGCAATTGTCGACTCTTCACAAGCAACTGAACTATAAACAAAGAACGATTGATCTTATCAGAAGTAAGCAATAATATATAGAAACAAAATTTCTTTACGCTAACAATTATCGCTAACGCAATTATCATTTATTTTGAGTGCTATCGATTGAGCAAAAGAATCTGAATAAATCTCAACATCAGAGATTTATTTATTTTTTTATTTTTTTTATTTTTTTGCCAAACCAACTACAGAGATTAAAGAAACAAAATTTATCAGCAACTCCACTCAAGAGATGGAGGAATGGGAAAGTTATATTGCACAACAGATAATACGCATACGCCTGAACAAGAAGATTTTATATCTTAACAACATAGTCAAGCCACATGAAAATCCACAATGGCAAATAGACTCATCCATCCAAAGCTGTTACATCTAACTTAAAATCCCAACATTAAACAAACTCGCCACAAAAAGGCAACAAACAAGGAGAACTACTTCCCATAGTTGGGAATTAGAGGTGCTACGTGCACATAAAATAAAGAAAAGCATGTTCCTTTCAAAAGCCAGAAATGCCCAATTTTAACTCTCTATCATGATAAAGATCCCAGTATTACTTTTTTTTTTTTTTCCCTTAAATTATGCTGTCCCTTCCCCTTCTTTCATTACACTGTACTCACTCTTTTTTTTTTTTTTTTCTTGTATACTTACATGCCATGCTATTGTAGAGCATGAGCATCCATCCCTGTTTCTCTAATCCCTTCCACCAGTTTGTGGTGCTGAATTAAACATTATTACCACAAGAAAAAAGATTAAAGAAAACAAAGCCATTTATGGATAAGATAGTCGGGCCTCAAAATTATGTTCACCTAATAGACAGGCTAACTAATGTGTACAGAGAATCCCTATGTCCTCATGATCCAAGCTCAATAACCAGACAAACTGAGAAACAAGGATTTTCACCTAGCTGTATCTATCTCATTGAAAAAGAAATGGTTCTGTTTACGATAAACAAATTAAAAATAGCAGGACGGATAATGGGAGGAAGACCTTGTTTCCTATACCCATTTAGGGTCAGGAAGAAGATCAATCCATGTCCAATATAAGTAAATATTAACATCTTGCTTCGGAACAACAAATGAACTTTAGCACTATTATACTCCATAATTTGTGATAGAAGCCTGAATCGTCACCTCCTCCATCTATCTGCAGAAAGATTCTTCAATCTTGTAAATTTTGCCGTGTTTTAACCTTGATAGTGCTAAGTTTCCCGTCCCCGTGTGACGTAATCAAATAATCATTCTTCGCTCTCTTCTAAGTCATTACATTGTTGCACTTTGTTCTACTGAACTCTTAACATATCGTCTGCTGCAACAGTACGAGCGAACAGAAAATTTAAGTTGCAGAAGGATCAGAGTGCTGCCTCTTTCTTAATTACCCTGAAGTTAATAACTTTTAGATAGTCTAATAAGCTCATAAGAGAGCTGAAGATCATCTGGAAGAGGGATGTTCTCAATGATGTGAGATAAAAAAAAGGTACCATTTCAAAGAAGATAGATAACGTTCCATTCATTTAAGCAACTTTTTCTATCATTAGTATCAGCAGATTCCTTTTTCTCATTCCTCATGGCCTAACAAAGTCTCTTCTGTCTGTGTCATGCTCCGAAGGATACCTTGACGTGAGGGTCCTACCCTGTGCATTGTGGAGTGGCGGACAACTCCCCTCTTGTCTCGGAGGACTCTGATAACGCACACAAGGCAATGCTTTCACACAAGAAATCCAGTGGAGTTCGATGAATTCCAACGTAGTGGGACCTGTAATAATAATGCTATATATACAGAGAACCTAAGCATCTTTCTTTGGCAAATAGATAGAAGTATGTAAAAGTTTTCTCTTCTCTAAGCTCTGGAACAGCTTCTCCAGTCATCCACGGGGCTAGTTTGGGATACACTTGTTTCTCAATGATTCCAGATAAATACTCTACATCTCCCATTTTTGAGCTCCAGCTTAAAGAGTATACATGTCCCATTGTCTAAACAAAGCATATGCAATTTCCTTAGATTCCCTAAGACTAAGCATAACCATCTCATGCGGTGGATCGTAAAATTGCCACCAACATCATAAAAATTTTATGTCTACAGAACTGTCAACTCAACCCCACATGATAACCGTTCAGAACTATCGACCATCAACCAATCTGAAGGCATCAGATCTCAAAACCATCTGCATATTTCTTGGCTAAATCATATTTAGAAGGATCATATACACTAATTACCACCTCTAGTCTAAACACTTATTAACAATCCCTTTGATTAAGAGTTTGCATCATACTTCAATACATAAGCTGCTACACAATACCAGAACATAAATATGGTCAGTTCCAATACTTGACTGAACTAGATCAATCACTTATCTTTACTCTCAATGACGAGACAATTTCTACCGGTGGAGCTGCCCTGGATTATTATTTGTTTGTTCATTGATGCCGAAGAAAAAGAAAGAAAGAAAAAAAAAATTAATTATAAACTAATTGTATATAAGCAAATCAATTAAAATTTTGATAACTATGGGGAAACTGCTTATTGCAGAAATAAGCAAGAACAATGAATACTTCACCATATCAGTGAATAGACAAAACCAATTCACTCATGAAGGAGCCTCAGCACCAAGTTCGCTTGCCTCTCTACGTTTCAAATACTGATGCAAAATGGTAAGCCGTGCTGTCTCAAATGCAAAGTAACCAATTGCAGAAAAGCAAGCACTATGAACAACCCGAGGCCCTATTCCTCGAGTAAACCCCACGAGCCCCTCTTCCTTCAAAATCTGCCTCACGGTGTCCCGCACCCCACCATACATAGCTGCAGAGACCTTATTCATAGCCTCACCATGAAGCTGAGTCATCAAACGAGTCTTGATGACATCCAAAGGAGTTGTCAACGATGCGGATATAGCACCTGCCAAAGCTCCACAGGACATACTCTGGAGGGGCTCTAGATGACTCTGCTTAGTCCTACTCAAAACCGCAGCTTTTAAATACTCAAAAGACGAATAACTCAAAACCCCAGCAGGCAAATTCCTAAGCAAAGTGGCGGAATAGCCAGCATAAAGGCCCAAAATACCATCTTTCTCCAAAATCCTCAATAAAACCTCCCAAGACCTTCCTTTCGCACCGGCCTGCATTTGCTGCGTAATCAACTCCTTAGGGACCATGATAGCCGAAGAGACAATATTACCCATTGCACCAGCAGTTGGAGGAATTAAAACACGTGGATAATTCTCAAACTTGGAAAGAATCGACTTACCGAACTCGCATGTGCCGAAATACACAGCAGAGGAAGCTGTTGACCCGACAATAACAGCAGACACACCACTATAGAATCCTAGTACACCCTTTTCCTGAAATGTCTTAACAATGGCATCGAAGGTATTGCGGTAGATTTTGGAAGCACCCTTTGTTTGGAGCTTGGTCTTGATGGTGTCAAGAGGATGGAGACAGACGTAAGTGAATGCACCGGCTATGCCACCACCAGCGGCACCAATAAGGGCTCGCTCGAGGACGGAGAGGTTCTTCATTAGGGTTTTGACATGATCGGTGGAACTTTTAGGAATTGGGGTTTGGAGTGAGATTGTGGTGGAAGAAAAATTGAATGGAGTCTTGGGCTTGGGTTTGGGATTTGGGGTTGGGGTTTGTTTGGTATATAAGAGGGAATTGAGGTTAGTGAAGTTAGTAATGAAATCATGAGAGTGAAGAGAGGAAGAATAGTTAGGGTTTAAAGGAGGGAGAGCAGCAACG
This sequence comes from Lumnitzera littorea, assembly GCA_024138015.1. Taxonomy (NCBI): domain Eukaryota; kingdom Viridiplantae; phylum Streptophyta; class Magnoliopsida; order Myrtales; family Combretaceae; genus Lumnitzera; species Lumnitzera littorea. The sequence goes on along the minus strand of JAMXBB010000001.1, from coordinate 132,462,280 downwards.
GATGTAGAGAGTGTGGTATCCATGGAAGAAGAAGGTATCGGATTGTGGTGATTTGATAAGGTGCCTTGCCTGTCTGCCCCTCGCCCTGCCGCTTAGGTTGACATCGCCTGGATGGACCTGAAAGGACGAGGCATTCCGCTTTTGCCGGCAAATTGCTACAGAGTTAGATTGACTTGAGAGGAAAATGAACAACAACAACAACAACAATAATAACAATAAATACGTTGTGCACAAATCTGAAATTACGAGGTAAAATCTTCAACTACGAGTAAATGAATCGCCTATTCAGCTCTACTCCGTTCTTGGTTATTTACATTAGACTTATTGATCAAACTGAACCAAAAACCCTATCCAAATTAGACTGGACTATAAAATACCATTCTTTTATATTTCAGTTCGTTTCAAATGAAATTTAAATAATTCATAGTTCAATTTAGCAGATTGAATCGAACCCAACCAATTAAATCCAAATTAAACAGTTTCTTATTTAAAAATAAAAAATAAATGATATTTTTTATATTTAAACTATATTAACATTTCATTTTAACTTTATTTACATTTTATTTTATGGTTTCTTTTCTCACACACAACTTTTACTTTCTACTCCTTCTCTTTCACTATTATTTTTCATTTCTCAAACAAATTTTCATATTTTATAAGATGCAATATTACTGTGACATAATATTATGTGAATTTAACTCTTGTAGATGTTCATCATTTTAAATATTAATATTTGATTAAAAGTTTTGATAACTATTTATATTATCAATATAAAGAAATATTTTTAAAAATAGTTCGAACTGAATCTAATCGAACCATAATTGAAGCGATTCGATTTAAAACATTGAACTATTAAAAGCAATTCAGTTTATTAAGAATTTGGACTAAACAGTTTTAAATATAGTTCGATTTAACCTATGAACCGAACCCAAACTATAAACAACCCTAATTTCAATGGAATAAAAATTCTAAGGGAATGTAATATAACATTGATAACTGGTGAATAATTGTTATATTGGTTAGCTAACAATTCAATTGAAAGAGTAGATGGGAGAATGGAGTTTGAATAGTAACTAAAAAGACCAAAATATCCTTAACTCATATACCCAAATGGAAACCCTAACTCATGTATCCAAATCAAAATTGAAAAACCCTAACCTTTGAATTAGAATAGAAACCTAACAAAATTAAAAAATCCAAACAAAAACCCTAATCAAACTAAAAGATGAAAAATTAGAGCAGCAGCCTAATCAAATTGAAAGTTTCACTTGTTGGCTAATTCATTAAGCAAAGGTTACCATTGATCGAATAGAATTCACTACGATGAAGAATGAAAGAGAGAGGGGATAGAGATGTTCGATAGAGAGAGAAGCAGACTTCGATGACAAAGAAAGAGAGTGAAAGAGAGAAAGGACCAATGAGAAGATGATAGAGAAAGGAAGACCAAATGAGAAAATGACAAAGAGAGAGATAGTAGCCTAGATGACATAGATCGAATAAGTGAAAGAGAGAGAGGGTCGAATGAGAAGATGAAAAATAACAAAGGATGAAGGAAAGAGAAGACAAAGAGTGAAAGAGAGAAAGAGAGAGGGGACAAAGAAACCTTGATGGAGAGAGAATAACTATAAGGATGGAGAGGAGAGACTTCAATCGAATGAGAAGATGACACAGGGGGAGAAAGAGAGAGTGAGTGAAAGAGAGAGACGATGTAAGGTCATTTTGGAAAAAAAAGATATAAGCTTTGAATTGCCATTCTTAGGTAAAGATAAGGAATCCCTATTTATGATTTTTCGGAATTGGGATTTTAAAGGAATTATGATTAAGAGACTTAAAAATAAAAAGAATGATGTAATAAAGAGTGCTAAAGAATAAGGAGGAATGGAATAATCATTTCTTCCAAGTGAATACCCAAAAAGTTTGAAATTGTAAATTGTACTTAAAATTTTAATTTCACTAACCTAGTTGTAAATTCTAAAGGCATAAAACTAAGAAAAACAACACCACCTATTCAAAACAAAATTTAGACCAAAATAACACTTTGTAATTTATATTTATCTTATTTATACACTTCCATCAATTCATATTTAATTTACATTACTGCATGATATTGAAACTTTTCAATTAGAACAACATAAACACATATACTTTAAAGAGTGAACTAAAATTAATTACTAAAAAAAAAAATAGAGAATTGGGAATTACAACAACAATTTAAGAAATTATACAAGAAATTTGATTCATACTTTATTAAGCTTTTGATAGTGTAAATGACTTATAGTAAGACTATATAAAAACAAAAAAAAAAAATCAACAAGTGCAGAGCACCCTTACACTATCTACTCCTCTTCCTTGAATGTTACAGTTGTTGAGCCTACAACTATGGCCAAGGATGTACAAACTAATCTTAATCCAAGTGTATGGTCTATATATCATTCTTACTTCTATATATGAGACTATGTAGAGTGCTCTCATGCACCAAATAAAATCGGGCTTAACCTACGTGAAATCCTCTCCCATATCCTCTTCATCATTTTCAAGCTACCTCCTTTACAAGCTAATAAGGTCTTAAGCAACACAACAATGCCCCCTATTAAGAACATCTTGAAAATGCTATACCAAGAATATGCTGATGGACTTATGATGGGAATTAAACTAATGAACCATTGACTCGTAGTCGAGCTCAAGGACTAGAAGGATTAGCAAAACGAATCCTCTTACTCTAACTAACTTCTGCTAAAGTCGAGCACCTCTTTGCTGACCCATGTTGCATGCCAAGCCTAACGACTGCCTATTTCTCGTAGATAGTGTGTTGAAAAGCGGAAAACCGAGACAACAGCCAATCTTCATTCTCATTCATGCTTGGTCAATTACTTACTCAGCATTACCCTTGTCGAGATGCTGAGAGAAAGACTCCGAATTAACTAAACCACTACTGCTCGGATAAGCAAGCTAACCATACTCTTTTGTCCGTATCTTCCAACGTCATTATCAATACAATATCACCACATGTACAGAATTATGTGTAGAATCTGTTACACTAATAATTATTTTTCTTGAATATTCATTTTTATCCTTTTGTATCTTATATATTACTTCATTAAGAAATGCTCAATTTATCTTGTCCATTTTGGGCAAGTAGCCCTAACTTATAAGTATAAATACTGTTTTTTTATCCTTTTGTATCTTATATATTACTTTCTTAGCAAATGTCCATTTTATCTTGTCTCTTTTGAGCAAGTTGCCCTAACTTATAGGTATAAATACCCTTGTATTTGTAGCTGCAGACAGACTAATCACTATTAATACACTTGAGTATTTCCCTTCCTTACATAAACATTATTCGTTTACTCTCAGCAGATTAGGTGGTAAGTACTCTTATTGGATTGATTTGTACATCATATCGAATTATACCGTGAGTCCTCAAAAGTTCCATTGGTGCGCCATATCCTCTGGAGCTGTTCGTGAGTTTTTGCTTACTTTTTTTGTTCGTATTTGTCCTTTAACCCACTCCCCCTTTCTTTTTAAGCTTTCAGCAAGTTTAGACCCATCCAGTAACTGACCAAAGTGTAAACATTGGTACGACAATAGTGAAGTTGTCCACCATAGACGACAGTCTCATGAAATCCCTAGGAGCACTGATAAAAGACTTGATGAGATGGCTAACCTCTCAGTAGATTTGACTCGAGCTATTCATGTGTTAGCTTATCGATCGGTCAAAGCCACGCCAAACACCCCATAAGCTACTTGACTTACTAGAGGTCAAAACTCAGCTCGACCAGTTCAAGGTGGAAGAGTAGGTGGACGAGTAAGACAAAGGATAGACTTAAGAGAATTGGATGAAGAAGATGAGGAAGAGTATTTTGATGAAGAGTAAGCTAGAGCCCCTAAAGAATCTAACCATGTGAAGCTTCGGATTCCAAGCTTTAATGGATCTGAAAATCCTAATGAATATCTAGAGTGGAGAGAGAAGGTGGAGCATGTTTTTTACTATTATCAATATGAGAATTATGAGAAGGTAAGAACTGTTACTGTTGAGTTCTCTAGATACACCGCCATACGGTGAAATAATTTTCAGACAATGAAGAGGTGAGAAGGCTACCGAAAGATTAATACTTAGCCTAAAAAAAAAAAAAAAAGAATACTGAGAAATAGATTTGTGCTGGAAACTTACTTACAGAATACTTTCAATTGGCTTTAAGAGCTGAAGTAAGGAAGCCAAACAATTGACTAGTATCTTCAGGAATTCCAAATGCTCATGATCTGATGTGAAGTAGAGGAGCCTACAGTGCAAACAATCTCTAGGTTCATCACGGGATTGAGAGATGATATTCGAGATATTATGGAGCTCTAACGATTCACTACAATGAATGAAGCCATTAGAATAGCCCAATGAATATAGAGGTAGAGAAGAAGCCGAGTACTAACTAGAATGTCGACTAGCCAACCCAGACAGAGAAGTCACCAAGCGTAGTCAAGTACTAAGCCGATCAGAAAGGTAGATGTTCGAGTCAAGTAGAAAGGCTGACACGACGGTAACGTACCGACTCAAACTTATGAGAAGAGGCAAAGATCAGGTAGGAAGACGAGCCAAATTAAGTGCTTTAAGTGCCAAAGGTTTGGACATTTGACCACTCAGTGCCCAAACAAAGAACTATGGTAATTAAGAGAGACGTCACGAAGCTGGAGGTTGAGAGTACAGATGAGGAACCCGAGGAGGAAGAGGAGATCACTATCGAAAAAGAAAATGCCAAAAAAGAACCGATTGAGAAGGACATGTTTACCAAAGACTTGGATTAGTTAGTCTTGGTTGTCTAACGTGCCTTAAACTTGGAACCCTCATGAGAGGAGGAGCAAAAGAATAACTTGTTTCATATCACCTGTAAGGCAAATGACCAAGTGTGAGCATTAATTGTGGATAGTGAAAGTTGCACTAATGTGGCATCAACCAAAATGGTCATACAGTTGAAGTTGCTAGCCATTGTACACCCGAAGTCGTATAAGTTGCATTGGTTGAACGATAAGGAAGCACTACATATCACTCGAAAAGTACTGCTGCCGATCATAATTGGAAACTACTCCAACGAAATTCTCTGTGATGTGCTGCTCATGTGTGCCTTATACATATTACTTAGCTAACCATGGTTATTTGACAGGAGAGTTATCCCTGACGGATATAAGAACACATATGTGTTCGAAAAGGATGGCCGGAAGATTACACTGAACACGATGCCACCAATAGAAGTTAATAAATTACAAACAAAACTTGCTCATGGATCGAAAAAGACTCTGATGATGAGTAGAGCCAAGCTTCGAGAGGCCGTCAACGCTGATAGGCCGACCCTTATGTTGGTTAAGCACCTATTAAAGATGAAGGAGCGGGGTGAACTATCCCAAGAAATCAAAGAGTTGTTAGATCAGTATGCCGATCTGTTCCTAAAATAGTTACCCACGGGGTTGCTCCTGTAAGCTCCAAAGTTAAACCAAGTAACCGTAGAATTGAATTTAGAACTCAAGGTTTACAGCGATCGGTTAAAAGATCCGATCAAACCTAAATTATAAACTATTGAGAAGAATATTAGTAAAAATGACCCCGTAAACTTAAATTTAAGAAAATAAGTAATAAAATAAGAGACTATAAAATTTTCATATTTTAAGTATAATAATTGCTAATTACCGAAAAGGAGAAAAATGTAATATAATAACTAATAAATTACTAGAGATAGATTACATGTATACTAAAAATTTTAGAATGACCAAAATAATAATTAGGAATGTTCACGTGTACGCCACATGTATTTACGTGTAGATAAAAATACGCAAAATTACCTACATTGGCCAAAAACTAAGCAAATAATTAAAGAAAATTATAAAATAATTGTGGAAAAATCAGAAAAAAATCATAAGGGTGTAGAATGATGCAAAGTTGGTCATGGCAAGTCAGAATCTGAAAAAGAAAAATCAACCAATTAAATTAGAACAACATAAAAGCCAAAAATTTAGGGATAAGACACTTGTCTTGTCCAAATTAATGCATATTAATTACAGAAAATTTCTATAAATAGCAAGAAAAATCACAGAGCTCATTTGGGTAGTTTTGAAAGTGAGAAAAATAGAGAGAGACAAAAATTGAGAGAAAAATTCGGTTTAGAAAAAACTGTGCAATTAGGGCTTTCAAAGGGAACCCACATCAGACGAGCAGCTGGGAGTGGATGGCCACCACCACCACACGGTTGTGGTGGTGGCAGTGGCTGGAGCCACCCAAACCGGTGAGTCCAATTTCCAGCCCGATTCTTGTGTAATTTTGTAAAAATAGTAAATATTATTAGAAAATTATGAATTTTGTTATTATGGGATATTTTTGTATGTAGTTTGTAGGAAAAATATTATTTTGATGAAAACATGCCCCGTAATATATGGTCCTTAAGAAATTGTACAAAACCGAGCACATTTCGGTTTAGAAATAAATGACCTTAGGAGTGTAGTTTCAAGTCCAAAATTTTTGTGTAGATTAGTTAGATGATATAGAACAGTGCTATGAAGCCCTTTTTCAAAAATTAATTTTCGAAATTTTTAGATAATTTTTAGGCCCTAAAATGAGGCATAAAATGAGTAATTTAGGGATAATTAGGTAATTAAATGGTTAATTACTGATTTAGTGAATAAGTATATGTTTTAGGATGTGGAAATCTGATGGAGTATGATACTTGTAGCAATTAGGGTGTTAGATGTAATTATTAAGTTAAATATGTAGTAAATGATTAATAGGGAAAAATAGTTAACTTTAAGTTAATTTTGTAAATTAAGGAAAATATGAGTAAAATCTGATATAGGATGAATTTAGACATTTTGAAATGATAATTGATGTTTAGGGATAGTAATTAAAGTGATAGAAATATTAGAAGTGCATTATGTACATAATAGGCAATAATGCATAATATGTAATTTTTGGAAATATACTAAATAGAAAATATTAGAATAAAAACTGATATTATGATAATAATAAAAATATACAATAAATTTGAGGGGAAACTTGAATTTATATAATTATATGAAAAATGTAAAAATTTCTCACATTAGGAGTAAATTCGGTACACAAATAAGGATTTAAGTATACCAGATGGAATAAAATACTAATTAGAGGAAATGATGGTATTTAGGAGATCGGGAAATAATGTGATTAATTTCACATTATAGGTTGAAACGGATTTCTAGGGTTGGAATCTAAAACATTACTTAGAAATCTAACTAAAAACCTAATTTAGAAATCGATGCGAAACCCGAACCCGAACCCAAACCCAAACCTAGAATAATTGTAAAAGACTTAAGACCTAGATAATTAGGTATCTTAAACCCTAAAGAAAACATAACAATAAGCGTTATAGGATAAAACGAACCTATAATAGTTATATGAAAAACTGAAACCACGTTTGTATTATAGGGATGATCGGCGATGGCCTGAGCAAATCGGACCTCAAGTGAGTGAGCGAGGAGTCGAGGTAAGTTGGGATTGATACGATGCTGTATTTTGGAGGCTTAAGATTATGCTTGATTGTGCTTGTTAGATAGTTGAATGTGTGCATGTGCTTGATTATGGGTGATGCTATGATTCTATTTGTTGTTCTAGCATATATTGTATGATTTGTATGAAATGATTGATCACCCTAAACTGGACTTAATCAAATATCCGACCAGTAATCATAATCGGACATGCATGGCAACCCGTTAGGGGAACTTAGGACTCTCCGGCCAAATACCGACCCCTTCGGAAGGGATAGCGCAGGATTGCAAAATGGTCCTTTCTTCATCCTCAGTCGAACTAAGTAACAGGAGAGGAGGTCGCGGCGAGGGTGAAGGCAGTGGTTCGAAGGTAGTCGCGGGAGGAGCAAGGTCTCCATTACACAAGCCTGGGTTTGGTCGTGAGTTGTTGCATTAACGGCAACTCCTCAACCCGGATTAGAGCGAGCGCAATTTCTCTAATCTCACGACGGGCCGGACAACGTCGTGCGATGGCATTTGTTTGCATATGCATTACACCTAATAAGTGATTGAAAACCTTGTTGTTTATATAGTATAGTTTTAAGTCTTTCATCCTAACTTACTGAGCTGTGGTTGCTCACATCCCTATAGACGTCATGCAAGTGCTGGCTAAGAAGCGGCAAACAACTACTCTGAAGCTAGCAACTGCTGGATTCTGGGGAGTGAGGAAAAATATTAAAGAATAAACACATACTTTTAAGGTCTAAGTTTTTATTTTAGAATTATTTTTTTTTATTTTCGAATGATGTAATAATTTAGAAAAATACTATAGAGAAATATTGTAAACTTTAACTGTAATAATTAAATTATAACGTATATATATATAATTCCTCACTTTTATAGGTAAATGATTTATTTAAATTACAAACTGTCTACTTCAAAGCGGGTTAGTTGTGGACGCCTTGTGTAGATCAAGTCTAAGATAGCGGTTGTAAGGCCAACTTCTATCTTAGGATGGTTTACACGGCGGGGCTGTTACGACTCTACCGCTTCGGGGCGTGACAGCTCCCAACTTGAGGCATAGAGCATTGCATTAACTTAGAACTCGGCGTTGCATTGCTGAATAAACTAGCTTATTAGATGAATCTCAAACAGGCTTCTGAGCTCCAACGTCAAGTTAATGAGTTGCTGGAGAGAGAATATGTCAAAAAAGTCTCAGCCCTTATGCTGTGCTGACACTTTTTATTCCGAAAAAAGATAGAACCTAGCAAATGTGTATAGATAGCCAAGCTGTAAACAGGATCACAATCAAATAGAGGTATCCTATTCCTAGACTGGAGGATATACTGGATGAATTGAGTGGAGCCAAGATCTTCAGCAAGATTAATTTGAAGTCTGGCTACCGTCAGATTCGCATAAGGCCGGCAGATGAGTGGAAAACTGCATTTAAAACTCGACATGGACCTTATAAGTAGATTGTCATGCCATTTGGCTTATCAAATGCCCTGAGTACTTTTATGAAGCTAATGAATTATGTGTTGAGACATCTAATAGGAAAGTGTGTCATAATGTACTTTAACGACATCCTAATCTACAGTATTGAAATGCTAAGTCATTACGAGCATCTCCAAGCCGTATGAATATCCTTCATGCCAAGAGATTATTCGGCAACTTGAGAAAATGTTGCTTTTGCTAGGAGGAAGTGGTATTCTTAGGCAATATAATCAATGGAGGAAGCTTACGAGTGGATGAAGAGAAGATCCGAGCAATCATCCAGTGATCCACTCCTACTACTTATGCCGACGTGAGAAGTTTCCATAGACTGGCTTTATTCTATAAACAATTCATTAGGAATTTCAGCACCCTCACCACACCACTTACTAAGTTAACGAAGAAAAACATTGACTTCTGATGGGGAGAAAGAGAGGAGAGGAGAGGAGCTTTGCCGAGATAAAAGAAAGATTAACCTTTGCTCTAGTGTTAGTTCTACGTAACTTCAAGAAAATATTTAAGTTGGAATGTAACACATCAGGCATTAGAATAGGCGCTGTCCTAATGTAGGAAGGCCGACCAATTGCCTTCTACAGTGAGAAGCTTAGAGAACCTCAATTAAATTACTCCGTATATAATAAGGAACTCTTGGCATTAATGTAAGCCCCACAACTAGCTATTCGAGATTTCGATCGGTTAAAAGACTCGATCGAACCTAAATTATAAAATAAAGCTAAAAATATTAGTAAAAATGATTACGTAAGTTTGAATTTAAGAAAATAAGCAATAAAATAAAAGACTATAAAAATTCCAAATTTTAAATATATAACTCGTTATTTATCGAAAATACGTAAAATGCATTCCGATAATTAACGAATCGCTAGAAATAAATTATATGTATACTAAAAATAATAAAATGACCTAAATAATATTTAGGAATATTTATTTGTACTATATATGAATTTACATATAAGTATAAATACGCGTAATTACTTAAAACACGCGAAATGTGTAAAATAATACAAAATACTTAAAGAAAATTCATAATTAATTAAGGAAAAATAAAGAAAAATAAAAAAAAATCAAGAATGATCCAGAATTGAGTCGTGGCAGTTAGGAAAAATAAGAAAAAATTCAGCCAATTAAATTAAAACAACACAAAAGCCAAAATTTAAGGGATAAGGCAATTGTCTTGTCCAATTTAATGCACAATAATTACACTAAAGCTCTATAAATAGCAAGAAAAATTCAGAAGCTCATTTGGACAATTACAAGTCAAAGAAAATTAGGGAGAGGCGAAAATTGAGAGAAAAATTCGGGTTAGAAAAAAATTAGGAAAAACTGTGCAATTAGGGCCTTCTAAGAGAACCCATACTAGACGAGCAGCTGGGAGTGGACGGCCACCACCACCATACGGTGGTGGCAGTGCCCAGGCCGGCTGGCGGTGGCCGAAGCCACCCAGATCGATGAGTCCGATTTCCAGCTCGATTCTTGTGTAATTTTGTAAAAATAGTAAATATTATTAGAAAATTATGAATTTTGTTATTCTGGAATATTTTTGTATGTAGTTTTTAGGAAAAATATTATTTTAATAAAAACATGTCTCGTAATTTATGGTCCTTAAGAAATCGTGCAAAACCGAGCATATTTCGGTTTAGAAATAAATGACTTTAAGAGTGTAGTTTCGAGCCCAAAATTTTTGTGTAGACTACTTAGATGATATAGAACAGTGCTATGAAGCCCATTTTTAAAAATTAATTTTTTAAATTTTTAAATAATTTTTAGGCATTAAAATGAAGCATAAAATGGGTAATTTAGGGTTAATTAAATAATTAATTATTGATTTAGTGAATAAGTACATGTTTTAGGATGTGGAAATCTGATGGAGTATGATACTTATAGCATTTATGGTGTTAAATGTAATTATTAGGTTAATTATGTAGTAAATGAGTAATAGGGAAAAATAGTAAATTTTAAGTTAATTTTGTAAATTAGGGTAATTAGTAGTAAAATCTGATTTAGGATGAATTTAGACAATTTGAAATGATAATTGATGTTTAGAGATGATAATTAGAGTGATAGAAATATTAGAAATGTATTATATACATAATAGGTAATAATACATAATATGTAATTATTAAAAATATAATAAATAGAAAATATTATAATAAAAATTGATATTTTGATAATAATAAAAATTTACAATAAATCTGATAGGAAACTTGAATTTATTGAATTAGATGAAAAATGTAAAAATTTCTCACATTAGGAGTAAATTCGGTACACTAATAAAAATTTGAGTGTATCAGGTAGAATAAAATACTAATTAGAGGTAATGATGGTATTTAGGATATCAGGAAGTAATGTGATTAATTTCACATTATGGATTGAAACGAATTTCTAGGGTTAGAATATAAAACACTACTTAGAAATTGAACTAGAACTTAACTTAAAAATCGATGCGGAAACCGAACCCGAACCTAACCCCAAACCTTGAATAATTATAAAAAACTTAAGACCTAGATAATTAGGCATATTAAACCCTAAACAAAACCTAACAATAAGCGTTAAAGGATAAAATGAACTTATAATAATTATATGAAAAACTGAAACCACGTTTGTATTATAGAGATGATCGGCAATAGCCTGAGCAAGTCGGACCTCAAGTGAGTGAGCGAGGAGTCGAGATAAGTTGGGATTAATACGATGCTGTATTTTGGAGGCTTAAGATTATGCTTGGTTATGCTTATTAGATAGATGGATGTGTACATGTGCTTGATTATGGGTGATGCTATGATTTTGTTTGTTGCTCTGACATGTATTGTATGATTTGTATGAAATGATTGATCATCCTAAACTGGACTTAATCAAATATACGACTAGTAATCATAATCGGACATGCATGGCAACCCGTTAGGAGAACTTAGGACTCTCTAGCCAAATACCGACCCCTTCGAAAGGGATGGCGCAGGATTGCATAATGGTCCCTTCTTCACCCTTAGCCGAACTAAGTGAAAGGAGAGGAGGTCACGGCGAGGGTGAAGTCAGTGGTTCAAAGGTAGTCGCGGGAGGAGCGAGGTCTCCATTGCACAAGCTTGGGTTTGGTCTTGAGCTGTTGCATTAATGGTAACTCCTCAACCCGGATTGGAGCAAGCGCAATTTCTCTAATCTTACGATGGGCCGGACAATGTCGTGCGATGGCATTTGCTTGCACATGCATTGCACCTAATAAGTTGATTGAAACCTTATCGTGTTTTTGGTATTGTTTTAAGGCCTCCATCCTAACTTACTGAGTTGTGGTTGCTCACATCCCTATAAACATCGTGCAGGTGCTAGCTAAGAAGCGGCATATAATTACTCCAAAGCTAGCAACTATTGATTCCTAGGGAATGAGGAAAAATATTTGAAGAACGAATATATATTCTTAAGGTTTAAGTTTTGTTTTATTTAGAATTTTTCATTTTTAAATAATGTAATAACTAAATTTGCTCACTTTCTTAAGTAAATGCTTTATCTAAATTACAAACTGTTTACTACAAAGCGGGTTAGTCGTGGACGCTTTGTGTAGATCAGGTCTAAAATAGCGGTTGTAAGGCCAACTTCTATCTTAGAATGATTTATACGGCGAGGCTATTACAACTTTGCCTCTTCGGGGTATGACAGTTAATCCGAGTACTACAAGTATGGCAACACTATTACTGTCGAGAGAATTCGTCACATATATTGACCATGAGTAGCTAAGGTACCTTCAAAGTCAGACCAATTTATCAAAGCGGCAAGTAAGATGTGTTGAATTCATTGAAGGATTCAATTTTGTAATAAAATATAAACAAGAAAAGAGCAATATAGTTGTAGATACTCTTTCAAGAAAACATGCACTTCTAAATGAATTACAGACTAGACTGTTTGGGTTTGTAAATATCAAAAAGCAGTATTCTGAGAATCTACACTTTGGACCCATAATTACGTAATGCGTCAATGGAAGAACAGTGGACAAAATATTATGTAGAGAATAGCTACTTATTCCAAAGTAAAAAATTATGTGTGCCAACTTTTTCCCTAAGGGAGTTATTGATCAGGGAAGCTTATGGTGGAGGACTCTCCGAATAATTTGGAGAAAGAAGGACCTATAAACTGTTGAATGGTCGATTCTTCTGGTCGAGAATGAGGAGAGATGTGCACCAAGTTATCAAAAGTTGTGCCGTGTGCAAAAGAGCTAAGTGCCAAGCTAAGCAAGGGAAAGCATTGCCTTTACCTGTTCCGACAAAGCCGTGAACTGAATTAAGCATGGACTTTATTCTCAGACTACCACAAACTACTCGAGGTAAATATTCTATAATGTATGTCATGGATTAGTTCAGCAAAATGGCACACTTTGTGCCCTGCTCAAAAACTAATGATGTTTCGGCTATTGCTACTCTTTTCTTGTAAAAGATTGTATGGTTACAAGGTGTGCCGAGAAGTGTAATCTCCGATAGGGACCCGAAGTTCTTCAGCCATTTCTGGAGGATATTTTGGCATTTAATAGGGACCAAACTACTATTTAGTACTTCTTGTCGCCTCCAAACTGATAACTAAACAGAAGTGGTTAATTGTACTTTAGGATCACTGCTCTGAGCTGCAATAGACAAGAACTTAGTCGATTGGGAGGTTTGCTTACCAATGGTCGAGTTCACTTACAACCAAACAATGCATAGCACCACTAAGTAGACTCCCTTCAAAGTGGTCTATGGTTTTAATTCTAAGTTGCCCCTTGATCACACCCCTATACCTGCACTAGTACAAAAAGGCCTTAACACTAAAGCTAAAGCATAATCTCTTTAGCACATTTATGATAAAGTCACTCGGCACATCGATCAAGTTACTAAAAGAATGCGAGAGAAGATCAAGGGTAAGACAGCTAAACAATTCTAGTAAGGAGACTTGGTATGGCTACACCTAAGCAAAGAGAGGTTTCCAAGCAAAAGAAAGAATAAACTATCCTCAAGGGTTGAAGGACGTTTCAAAATCCTTCATAAGATCAATGATAATGCCTATAGATTGGAGCTGCTCGATGACTATGGGGTTTTTGACGCCTTCAACATTACCGACCTTAGTTTGTATCACCTCAACGAAGAGCTGATCGAAGACCATTCGAATTTGATCCAAAATCTAAAACAATCCGGAGGGAATGATGGGAATCAGACTACTGGATCATTGACTCGCAACCAAGCTTGACGACTAGAGGGACTAACAAGATAAATCCTCTTACTCCAGCCAACTTCTATCGAAGTCGAGTATCTCCTTGCTAACCCGTTTTGCATGCTACGTCAAATGACTGCCTATTTCTTGTAGATAGTGTACTGAGAAACGAAAGGCCGAGATAATAGCCAATCTTCATTCTTAATCATGCCGAGCCAATTACTTACTCAGCATCACCCTTACCGAGATGTCAAGAGAGAGACTCCAAACTAACTAAGCCATCCCTACTCAAATAAGCAATCTGACCATACTTTTTTATCCACATCTTCCAATAATATCACCAATACAGTATCGCCACATATATATAATCATGTATAGAATCCGTTACACCAATAATTATTTTCCTTGAATATTCATTTGTAACATTTTGTATCTTATACGTTACTTCCTTAGGAAATGCCCATGTCCTTTTTGTCTTTTCCCTTTTGGGTAAATTGCCTTAACTTATGAGTATAAATATCTGTTCGTAGGTTTTTGCTTACTTTTTTTGTTCGTATTTGTCCTTTCACCCATTCCCCATCGCTTTTTTTTCGAGCTTTCGACAAGCTTGGACCTATCCAACGACCAACCTTGTTTGTTCTTGGTCACGGTCCGCCACATCTTAACTTATATATGTCATGTACAGGCTTTTTTCTAGATCGTCACGTGTGCCACTTAGACTCTCCAAGCTCTTTATACAAATGATAAGTTGGTCATCATATCTAGAACACATAAGAGCATGCTTACGTAGAGAAAGAAAGTATAGAGAGAGAAACACTCAAGTTAAAAATGGAACTTATATTTCTAGATAAATTACAAATGAAGGGAGATCCTTCTTATATACATGAGACCTCCATAGATGGATGGCGAAAATTATTCTAATATAAGAACTAATATACGGTCTTACCTAATCTAATCCAACTACCCCACCTACTAAGGTTCAATATATCCAAACACTTCTTAGGAGTAGATTGGATCTTGGTTGTAGACTTTACATATAATGAACCTTGTACAATTACAAAAAGTGAAAAATGGGTTTAAGGAATAGCTTGTAACATTCTCCTCCACCTATTGGTAATCCTTTCGTTGCCTCATATTCCCTGAAGAACTTCTTTATTAGATGTCCAAATCTAATGTGATACATGATATTCTCCCAAGTTGCTTTGCTTAGATGTAAACCTTTCCATTTTACTAAGTACCCAAGTAAGACAGTTATCCTAGGCCTCTCATTAATTGCCCTTAAAGGATCCTTTATACCTCTCTCATCTTCTTGTTTTGTACTTGAAATTATTCTCCTTCTATTAGTTGTTAGGGTCTCCTTGCTTTCCATTTAGCATACTAGACAAGATCCAATAAACACTTCTACCTCTTCTGACATCTTTGACTAAGAAAACTTATCTTCTACATTAGTGAGCGTTTGGTAAACATTTAGGTGTTTCGGTTTCCTTGGGTCATGGAACCGCTCAATGATCTTTGTCTAAAGATTTTCATGATTTAAGATGTTTACCTTTCACCCCTTTCTATAAAATAGTACATCCTTTATTCAGTATTTTTTAATCTAGCATTCCTATTCTAACACCAACCTAGCCTCAAGATCTTGTGCTAAGCCTTCCTTGATCAGCTCTAGTACTTCTCCAAACTCTAAGGCCCTTACCCCTTAGGTTGAAGTACTCTCATCTACCCTTCTAGGCTCTTCCTTTCAAACTCTTTCTTCATTAGTTCTACCTCTTCTCTAAATAGGTCAGGCATAAGATTTTTCTTAAGCTTAACTGCTTAAGCCTTTTCTTCCTCCTTAGGCAGCTCCTATGCCTTTGGATTTATGCTATCTTTGAACTTTAGCTACAGTACTCTTTGCTTTCAACCCAACAATAGCTTACATAGAGCACAAAAACTTTAGGGTTTAGCCAAAGATATGGCTAATCGACACTTATACTGTTGGCCTTCATCTATGATCATGATACAATTTACTAATGAGGCAATTTGTGCACTCACTCAATTGAGGAAGTCCATGTCGATAACTAGCTCATGGTTATCTAAGGGGATCACTTCTAATTTCAACTTAATTTTCTACTAACCTACCTTAAAGTCTATATTTTGGGCCATAGCAATAAAGGGGACTTCACTTGAGTTCACCATCTTCAAGTTCCCTTTTCCCCTTTAGACTTTATTGCCTAGCTTCTCAACTACCTCTTGAGAAATGAATATGTTGATTGCCTCATTGTTTATAAAGGTATTCATCATTCAGCCCACCACAAATGCCTCTACATATATTAGGCTTCGAGCCTCCTTAGTAGGCTTGTTTTGTATGAAGCACAACCGTTTCAACATCCTAAGTTTATAGTTAGCTTAGTCTCCTCTTCTTCCTTTAAAACTACCAAGGCTACCAACTTATCTCAAACTAAATAATTCTTAGCTTTATATGCCCCTACACATATGAAGTAAGACAACTTTCTTCTAAGTGGTTCATTTCTTTCCATATGAGACTTACCACTCTGGGATGGAGTTCTCTCATTTCTTCTTAAGCTTAGGTCTAACTCTTCTTGGTTTCCCTTACCTCTTCCATGTCTTTCCTCTAACACCTCCCTCTTAGGTCACTTTATAGGCTTAAACTTTATCAAGCTTTTAGCTATAGCTATAACATAGGCCAAAGTCTGGACACCATATCTCTCCAACTTTGTTTGGGTCCGCCCCTATAGCCTATCACAAAAGGCAAACATTATATTCCAGTCACTTATGTCGGAATCTCCAAAAGAAATTCAAAGAATTTCGACACATAATCCCTAATGGATGCTCTATATTCTTGACACCTTAATCTAGCTTGAGCCTCTTGTTTAGCATTGCCCAGATAAAATTGACCCTACAATTCAGTTTTGAACTCTTCCCATGTTCTGATCTCCTTGGCACCCTACCTATCACCATTAGACTATCTTCTCCACCAAAGAGTAGCTACATTACCAAGGAACATAAGAGCCACTTTAATGTAGCCACTCTTAGCCTTAATTCATTGTCTAATACACTGATTACATTAAAGTATTATTTCAAACTCCAAAAAGAGTTATTAGTTTTTCTAATATTTTTGTACCTAGTGAATGTCTTAGGCTTAGACACATTTACTCTAGCCATAACTTTCCCTAATTCGGCCTTAGAACACTATTGGACCTAAGCCCTTAACTCCTCCAGCTCCCTTCTCAAGGCCTTAACCATCTCCTCTATAGTAGCGTCCTTTTTCTATGGATCACTTGTGGTTCGATTAAAAGCGACCAGCATCTCACCTAGGAGTTGTTTCTCTAGTTTCCCTAATCCTTTTTAACCTTTTAAAACTCAATCTAGCATGTCAGTCGTGGCTAGCTCCATCCTAATTTCCATCAAGGTTGTACTTCCCTAAGATCTCCCTTGAGGTGTTAACTCTTCATCACAAAGGGCTTCTACTATAGGACTATTATAGTTGTGGACGCCGTTTACCAAGGCTTTCAATAGGGACATCAAAAACACTCTTTCCTACCATATCGATTAGGAATATGGCTATAATACCACTTCTCACATACAGGTTTTTCCTTAAACCCTTACTACTACACTTTGACTCTTTAGGCTCTTTGTGGAGAGGCTAAGTTAGCTTTCCTATCTAGAACACACAAGAGCAATGTTATTTAAATAGAAAGTATAGATAAAAAAACATTTTCAAGTAAGACATGGAACTTTTACTTTTAGATGGATTACAAATTAGGGGAGTTCCTCTTTATATAAATGAGGTCTCTATCGATGAACAGTCGAAATCATTCTGATCTAATGACTAATATACAATCTTGCCTAACTTAATTGAATTATCTCCACCTATTAAGGTTCAATGTATTCAAACACTTTTATAAAATTTCCGAGAGTGGAATGGGTCTTAGTCATGGGCTTTACATACAATTAGCATCTAAGTACAACTACAAAAGTGAAAAATGGGCTTAAGGAATAGCTCGTAACATACAAACTCTCATGTGTTAAGAAGGAAAGTAATAAGAGTGATTATTCATACCGAAGGTAGCACATCTCTAATCTGTATACAGGCATGTCTGTGCCTATGCTCTTGACTTGTCATTAGCTAAGGAAGGACGTGAGGCAAGATGCTCTTGATTTATGGTTGCACATCATTACAAGCTTGCATTATTACTGTAAATAACTCTACTATACAATCAAACGGCTAGTGTTATCTCAAGTGCCTATACAAATGTTAGCATATAAACCTAAGGAAGTTAATTGATGCTTAACCCATATTCAAGACCACAATAAATGAATTGAAAAAAAAAATGAACATATGCAATAAAAAAATATTTAAATTATTAACCGAATGTACCACTTTAGCCTAATATGGCATAAGTTGATAGATGTATTGCTTAATGATGTAGATAGGTGGGTTTGGTAACATCTAATAAGTTAATGGATAAATTTAGCTTAACAAGGGCTTGTAATGGTCCCCCTACCCACTCACTACAACCCTCCCTTAGCCTTTTACTGACAATATTACATGTCTATAAAATCAATTGACCTCGTTTCACCGCTAAGATTTGCCTTGCACAATGATTCCTTCGTATTAGTATAAGCAAGTATGCATCACCTCTAAACTATTAGGTAACTCGACTAGGAAAGCAAAGCTCTACAATATAAAAGCATATTAAGGTCACCCATGTAAGCCATATGTCCTACACAACACAACAATACAATAGAGAGACTATATCATAAATGTATGGAGGGGGCAAAAAAAAACCTTGCATTATCTAAACATTTTACAATTAACTTGTAAAATTTAAAAGAAAAGTAAAACAATGTGTAAAGTAAGTAATGAGTAACTAATTATATGCCCTATGACTTATCAAAAGTGTCTTTGTGCTATGACAATACGTATAGATATAGTTGTTATATAAAATTTTTTGCTTATTTTATTGAAAATATTTTTGTTTTTTTTTTCGTAAATTTCTTATTTTTTAAAATTTGTATAGTTTTTGAAGATTCCTCTTATTTTTATATTTTTATTTTTCTAAGTTTTTAAAGATTTTTCTTGATTATTTTATAAAAAAAAATTTATTATTTTTGGAAATTTCTTTTATTCATAAAAACCTTTGAAAGTCCTTTTGAAAATTTTTATTTTTTTATTATTTTTATCTTTTGAAATTTTATTTTATTTTGAAAACCCTACTTATTAATACATTATTTTGAAAATTCTTAACTAATTTATTATAATATTTTGTAAACTCTTCTATTTTTGAAAGTTCTGTTGATTTTATTTATTATTTTTCAAAAAGAACATAAACATTTTCTCATTTTCTTGGTTTTTCCTTTTTTTTTGTTTAGAAAAATGTCTTCAAAATGATTTTTTGTTATATTCAACCGATATAATATAATAATAAAGTTCTATTGATTTTATTTATTATTTTTCAAAAAGAACATAAACATTTTCTACTTTTCTTGGTTTTTGCTTTTTTTTTTTTAGAAAAATGTCTTCAAAATGATTTTTTGTTATATTCAACCAGTACAATATGATAATAAATAAATATGATAAGAAAAGGGTAACAGGTTAACCCAAATTCGGTTTTAAGCCGAATTGGGTAGTGTTAAGACTAAGTCAACGCCAAGTCGTAAGTTAGATCGGACTTGACATGGGTCAAATTTTTAATGTGGCATAATTATTGCGAGTACCGTATATACATAGAAGTAATGGCACATTCTATTATTGCCATTTGTTTATTTAGTGTGATATTCCATCCATATGCTTGATGTAGCAAGAGAGGCGAAAATTGTAGGGGGGTCATAATTATCAGATAGCATCATTAACATTTATGAGGTCTCCACAACAAAATTGTACGATAACATTATAATCATTTAAATGGCTTATTTTTTTACTTATAACTACTATAAGTAAACAGAGCACTCATGATGTATGTGCAAAGCTTATATATAATACTATAATAAAATTGAATACATAAAAAAATTATTAAATTAATCTATACACATGATTATTAAGAGTGAAAAAATATTTAAGCATAGATTCTAGTCCTAAAATTCTAAAAGATTATCTCATGTAATCCTAAAAATTTTGAATAACAAAACTATTATAATAGTAAAAAACTAAATTTTTGTAAAAGGAGTAATGAAAAATATTGAAATCCTACATCGATATTTTTAATAGTTTTCATTGCCCAATCCAAATTCATATCTAGTTTCATGCCTACAATTAAACATATCACTAATAAATAAAGAATAGTTTAATTATCAATTTCTTTTTATGATGACTATTTGTGAAATAAACTTTATGTTGTACTATAATTTTAATAAGTAAATAAATTACTTGTGAAATAATTACAATTAAACATATGAATAAATAAAAAATAATTTAATTATTAATAGTTTTTTTTTTTTGCTAAAATTTAAAAAGCAAATAAAATATTTGTAAAATGAGCATAATTAAACATATAATAAAACATTTTTAGTATGGAAATCTCAAAAATTAGAAACTTCATAAAATAATTATTAAGATTTATAGATATTGAAGTCATAACTAGGAGTTATTATTTCGATGGGAGGTTTTTAGTTTAAATACCATTTTTTATTGAAGGTTTGTAAGCTAGATACCATTTTTGGCATATATATATTTTTTATCATAATAACCTTAATACATTGATAATTTATTAATAACTATTTAATATGTAGAGGTTATTGGTAAAACCCAAATAAAACGAAATATTAAAATACTAAAAATACCAAAGGGAGTGTCTTTAGCTTTAATAATATAGATAGATAAAAGCAACTTAAGATGTGGTTGAAGAAAATATTGATGCAATCTTGTAGGCAATTCACAAATCATAAGATAATAATCTTTGACTTTGGCATAAGTGATGATAATTGTTAGATTAAACATATAATAGGATTACAAGGGCTCCAAAATTGAAATATTTGCAACAATCTCTATATTTCAAATATGGATTTTGGTAAAAATTGTGATACCCTAAGATTAAGCATTTCATATGAATGAATATCTTATCAATAAAAACTTGAAACTTTTAAGATAAATAGTTAAAATGAGTCATTAGTATTTTTTAGATTAATTATTCACTACTTTTGATTTTGATCTAAAGCGTTATAAATGATATTAAAGCCAATCATCTAGTAGTAGGTAAATAATTTGCGTCTAACTCAAGTTTAAAGAAAATGTCAAGATGAGGAGTGTCATTGAGTTGATGACTCTTGACATACTTCTATGATGACCTATAAGTAGTGAGTGGCCCAAATTATACATTGAAAAAGAGAAAAATTTGGATCTAATTATAAGATCTTACGACAAGAATATCGCATATTTAAAAGGGGGGAAGATTGTGAAACCACATTGTTAAGTATCACATATGAATAGTGAGAGACTACGATACTAATTTAGAATATTATAAATGTAAACATTTTATCAATACAAACTTGAAACCTTTGAGTTAAGTAATTGAATGGATTAATTGGTGTTTGTGGACTTGGCTATTCATTATTTTTTGCCGATAACGTTAGAAAAACAATTTTATATTTCATAATATATATCATATATATATATGTGTGTGTGTTTGTACATACCTATGTAAATTTCTTAATTCTTAGACAGTAAACTATCATCTACATGAACAAACTATCATGGATGCGAACATCTATCAAAGTAAATGTAGGACAAGATATGTAGTCTAAAATGTATTCCAAAGTTATTTTGAGAGTTGAAAAGTCGAAGGATTTCAATTTATAGCGAAATCATTCGTAGAACCATTAATCCTTTTGAGCAACATATCAAGGACGTCTCGTATTGAAGTAATTGCGAACCAAAGAGGTAAAGTGCACTGGTGGTAGTAAGATGCAGTGCTTAATATCCAAAAGTTTCATATATCAAGAATCCCACGTCAATTTATCAGCCTAACTACTCATTAATAAGTTTAATTTATCAATGACAAAGAAGAAAATATGATAATAATTGCATAAAATAACCTATAGTGGTAAGCATCTCGCCCAGTCAATTGGTTTCTACGTGATGATAACTAGAGCTTCCAACATAAGAAGTTGACCCAAGTAAATGGCTAAGACGACAGATATATGTTAAACAGGGGCCTAAAAAAGAATCACTGAAATATTATGGGGATTGTTATAAAAAAATATATAATGTTTTTTTTTTTTCAATAATTACAATAAAAAAAGAGAATTCGAAACCAGATGTATTCTATTAAGAAATTAATGTTTATAAAATATAGTATTATAGGATAATGACGTAACACTTAACTAAATAGGAATAGGATTGTTTAGGTGTTTTGATTGCACAGGATGATGATCGTTTGCATATTTTAAGAAGCATATACTGAAAACCTATTTCATAGTCGATCAAATAGACTTTTTTTTTTTTTTTAGCAAACCCTATGTTGAACCTGATAAGAAGCAGGGCTATGAATACAAGCAGTCGATCCACGTGAACTGACAAGGCGATGTCTTGTCGCATTATAGGGTCAATATCTAGCATGAGCCTGTACTTGTTGGGTTTGAGTACTCATGGTTTATTTTGGAGCTTGAAAATTTCTCTTAAAAAAATTCTTCTTGAGTTGGATTCAAATTTTAGGCAATCAAGACCTTGATTTTTCATTTGGTCTCATCATTAATCCAGTAAAATAAGCTATAAATTTGATATTTAAATATAAAAAAAAAGATAAGAGAATTTTTTTTTATATCCATATCCTCTAACATATTTGTATAGTTACTCTTTATTCCTTACTAAGTCACTAATAGTTCCCGGAATTGAAATTATCAAAGAATCCCAGTTCTTAAAATTGACTAAATGGAATTCATTGGTTGAAGCTCTTAATTGCAATTCCACGTAAAAGTTAACATTGCTACCCATTTCCATAGACAAGCCATTCCTCTACCTTCTTCTTTAGCAACCACACATACAATCACTTGACAACTTCATCCATAGTGCCGTTAGTCTTAACAACCACTAGGCCGTTCCTCCACCATCTCCTCCAGCAATCACACCCAACTAGTCCATAACTTCTACACACTGACACATATGACAAACCACCTTCTTCTCGGGCGACACCAACCACTATGCATTTGCAATCCATACACCAAGATTCAAAGATGTGATGAGCACGATCGTGGCTTTCACATACATAGATCCTTCGGCGACCACACACACAACATTGTATTAAGGTATATCCAAAGAAGAAGGTGAAGGAATAGCTTTTGGAAGGAAATGGATTTCGTAGGCACCCAGATCCTACGAGCACAATCACCTACGCACTTAGATCCATCGAGCATGAAATGGCTTTCGCATACACCAGTTGTATGGGTTCTATTCGTTTCATGGTATATTTGAAGATTCTTGATTTTTTTTATTTGGTTTCAGTCTTGTCTAGCTTAAAGTTTCCGTTTTTAATATTGGGTTGTATTGAAATTTGATGATTTTGTGTATAAAGATGAATTTTTACATTGATTTCTATGATATTTCCTAAATATTTGTTATGATTTTGGATTAATTTCTGTAAAGCCGATGCATGCAACAATGTTGAGAAGATGGTTGTAAATGAGGGTATTTTAATTATTTAATTTTTATTACATGGCTATTCTATATATATATATATATATATATGCTTTTTCACCTAACTGAACAACTTAATATAAACTCCTTCCTCGTTCAATTCAAAACGAATTGAGATTTCATTTATTCCTTATTCCATTCGGCTAAATTAATGGGTATTTAAATTAAAAAGGTAATTTGAATTTAAATAATACTCTTACTATTGGGGGGAAACAATAAGGAAGCAAACATGGCACTATTAAAAAACAATGTTAGTTAAACTCCAATCGAAAAGTTGATCCAAAAGTGAGAAAAGGATTAAGAATTAAGAAAGTCAATCGGAATTAAATTGAAATTAAATTGAAGTTAATAAAAATATTATAATATAATACATATTTATTTATAAAGTAATAAAACTTACTTATATACTTAAGAATAGAAAATTAAGAGTTTTTATAGTTTATTTTTTATTTTTCTTTTATCTAAATTTATCTTTTTAGCAAATTGGATTTTTTTCTTAAAAATATAAGAAAAAATAATATATTTTAATTTTAAAAAATCCAATGATTTCTAATAGGAATCAAATAGAATCGAACTGATCAATTGAATCAAATTAAAGTCACTATTATGGAGGATAAAGAAATAATTCGAACCGGTTTTATAAATGGATCAAATCAAACCGAGTTAAATTAAGCAAATCAATCCAAACATAACAAAACAGTTAAGAAATTCACAAAGCCGAATCTTCGATTTGGTTTGTTCGTAAAATTGATTTACAAATGCAGTAACATATAATGGTATTCCTTTACGAACATTTTAGAGATGGATTAGTTGGAAAAATTAAAGATAAAAGATTAAAAAAATGGAAAAGAATAAACAAAAAATCAATAGAAAGCTCTGAATACTCGATATTAGCTGGGAAAATTAATTGCCAGACGGAACTTCATGATTTTTGCTTCTTGTGGCCACGTTAACAATAACTACCCAGTTTGAGTCTTTGAGATTTGGATACTCCAAACTCTTTTACTGCTAAGACTGACACAAAAACATATCATTTCTTTTATGATATTTTGGTGACTACATCGGATAGTTAACTGTTTTTAGATAAAATGGGGGAGAGAGGGGTTAAAAATTTAAATTTAAATGGTGAGACAGGGAGCAGTAACCTGCCTTTGGAGAGAGAACGTAGGGGAAGAGCGAGAGAACAGCTGTGCAGATGAGATGACAAACATGCCTCAGATGTCAAAAATGTGTTGGGAAAACTGGGATATAAATTGAGAAAAAAGTTATTTTCCCCTTGGAGAAACTATCTTTTAAAATAGGACTCCAATAATTGGGATTTTGCTCGCCGTTAGTAGCTCCTCTTTTACAAAGAAATCACAATTTGTGTATGCAATTTAAAAATCACATAAATGCGATGAATAAACTGCATATTCCAGCTGCGATTTTCATTTATTATAAAAGACACAAGACGCATTGAAAGCTCTGGATGATCGCATCCATTTCAGACGCATTGAAAGCTCTGGATGATCGCATCCATTTCAGACGCATTGAAAGCTCTGGATGATCGCATCCATTTCATTTGATACACATTTCGATTACACAAAGATCTTTACTACATTCATATAAATCCTTTTTCTTGTGGGGGCCTTCAGTTTCACACTTGGTATCGAACGCGCAAGCGCAAGTAAAAGTAGTCCAGTTTTGCATCAAAAACCTAGACTTGGAAACCACATGTTAAGCATGAGATTCATCATCGCATCACCTACGTGCCATGCGATTTATAAATTGCAATCCTTAAATGTAACTTTTTTATACTCTAAATGCCGTTGCGAGGGGAAATGCCCATAGGCCATAGCAAGATCCCAGCTACAAACTGCAATTCCGTAACGATATTTCCCACATTAATGTCGTCGGACCCTATTTTGGAAAATAGTTTACCTACAAGGGTAAACCGACCTTATTCTCAAATTAAATGTATTAAAACTATATAATTAAGAATGTAGAGACCAAAAAGAAATGTATTCAATTAATAATAGAGATGTCAATTCAGTGCGTTTTAAAGTTCATGACTTGAAATGCTCAAGATTTTTGGCCTGTCGGATGAAGACATGCGTTACCATCCTCAAACTCAACTCCCGATCAACATAGTTCCTCTTTCCCATAATAAGCTTGTGCCCTTCCATCCATACGACCCTATACGGTTCACACACGAGAAAAAAAAAAAAAAAAAAAAAGGGCTGCTAACCGCTGAGTTACCAGAGTTTCACTGCAGCGCTGCTCTAAAAATCTTTATCCGTAATCTCGTATTTGATTGATACCTGATAAATCAAGAACATGTTCAAGGAGCAATTCTCGTAGCTATCTAAAAATTCTATAGCGCCTTCACATGCATTTTTACTTTTTCTCCTTTAATATTTTACAGATAATATTGTTACACGATTGTTTGGACACCACTACAAAAACCAAACAGCACTATTGCTCACGTTTACTACACATTTCTTACATTTTATAAAGGGGAAGCTCGCTAAGGGTGGAAAAATGGTTCTCTCGGTAACTATCTATAATATGCCGGTATGAACTTCTCATTCTATCACCTGTGGTATGTGATTATATCTGAAACATTAGCAAAGGTAAAAAGGGTACGAAGAAACTTAGATAACATCACCGATTTGTTGTTGTAAGCACGTGCCAGTATGGTGCATGAATGGGGGAAGGTCAGCCCTTCTGTGCTGATTCCGGTTCTTCCTGAGAAGTAAATAATCTCAGTTGAGTGAGGAGGGGAGAAGGATTAAGAAAGGAAAAAAAAAAAAAAAACACTAGAACAAAAAATACTAAAGCAAAAAATGACCGCATGGAATGGCTCAGAGATAAACGAATACCTTCACTTCATGGAGGAGATTTTCAAGTTCAGCAGCTATCTCAGAGAACGAAGGCCTTTCAGCAGGAACAGCTTGCCAGCATCTTTGCATCAATTCGAGCAAAACGGGGTGTACATTGTCAGGGAGAGCTGGACGCAGTCCCTAAAATAAGGTTATAAAAAAAAAATACCAAACTTACACTCCAAAGTAAAAAAATGATGGACAGAAATTAACACAAACATGGCATGACTCCTGTCGATTTGACACCATGCAGGTGACAAAATGATAGTTAAATTTTGGTTCCGTGTTATGATGATTTTTCCGAAAACCTGATTGCATAGCACATGTTATTGCATCCATCCAGTTTCATGTTGTTTTCATTAAGAGCTTAAATGAGAATGCTAGTATGAGGATAAATATCATAAAAATTCATGGTTCTCAATTTTCAAGAATTTGATCACTCTGTCCCACTATTAAGAAAATTCAATGGAATAGGATTGCAAAGAGTCCAATTGCCCACTATTTTTTGCCCACTATTTTCCATGAGAGCTTAATGGGAACATAGGATAGGTAAGATGATTAGAATAAATGGCTTCATGGATCCCAATTTTTCAAAATTTGATTCCTCTCTTCAACTAATTATTAGAATTCCAAGCAATTGGAGATCCATGGATACAGACTATTTTAACTTTGCCCTTAAACCTCACTAAGCATTCATCAAAAATTATCAGAACTTTGATTTTACCAAACAAGGTCCCTAGTTATTGAGAATTTAATGAACTGGAAACCATAAACTACTCCTTCGAAGTTTTCACCCTAGCATTCTAATCAAACTTTCGACCAAAATTTGGAGAAATTGCTTCCTTTTAGAAATTGTTTATCAAGTACAAATATGTCCTTAAAACTTCCAAAACATAAGTTAACATCCCCATAACTTTCAACAATACGGATATAACCCCAGTGATCACTAAAGCTCCCAAAACCTTTAGCAACTGTTGGGAAAATATGTGCATATTTTCATAAAATATGGGGAAGGTGAAGTCATGTTTTAGAAGTTTGAAGCACATATATACCTGATCAATAATTTTGCATTAAAGTTGCATTTATCCTTATAAATAGTAGGAACCCAATTTCCATAAATAATAAACAAAGCAAGAAGACATTGCAAGTTCTTATTCATACTTCACAAGGTGGATATGATATGATGAATTTCTCAACAAAATTAATTTAACCACAACAGACCTGTCTAACACCTAGAGCTGCTTGCAACGGTGTCATATTTTCATAAGGGATCTGCAAATGAGATGGTCCATGAGATTTATTACTTTGGAAAACAATATACTCAAGAATCAGCTGCATAAAGGGCCTGTCAGACTGCATGTCTATAGCAGAAGGAAAGAAAACATAATTTTGCAGCAATTTTCTTCGAAAGCAAACAGTAAAATATAAGTTCCATTAACATTTTACATGTAAGCTGCTAAAAACCTCAGTATCTATTTGCAAATTAATTTATTAAAAAATAAATAAATAAATAAATTGTGAAGATTTGCTCTAAAGCACAGTGGTTTCGTTAACTTGTTTTTCTTTTTCTTTTGAAATCACATATCATCGAACAAATAATTTTATAAGTTCAAAGCATTGAAAAGCTTAAAGGACACTGGTTAAATAAGTTAAGAAATCATGTCCATTAAGGCCAAAAACAAGCTAAAACAATAGTGTGACAGTTAAATAACAGTCAAATGTTATCTCAGAAGGATATTAAGTGATATCATTGATTTTCTTTGCAACTTATATCACATTTACATGGCTAAATAAAATGGGGGAATGAAATAAGGCCATATTAAGATACAAATAATTATTGGCTTGCATAGTTGACTAGAATAGAGTTGTTATTACTTTGTTTGATTAGCCAAGTGGTCTTAAGGAATAAGGGCTAAATAACTAAAAACGTATTAGAAAACCCACATTTAAAACTGCATTACTACAGCAGTATAATCAAGAATGAGCAAATATTTTTATTGTACCTTATACTCTATTATATCCTACTCAATTGGATAGGTCTAGGATAGAAATTAAAGGTTATAGGGTAGGTTTCTGGCACAATTTTTGGAAACCTTCTCACTTGGTTTTGGATATAGGTTTGACATCTCCATACATTGTACACATCCTAAAACCTATATCTAAAGGTATATGAGGTACAGGTCTTAGTATCATCTGTAAAAATTATTAAATAACAATAATGAGTGCAAATTATACTTCTACCTTAAATGTTTAAAGTTCTATGAAATGAATAAGGAAGAAATGAACATATAAACTATAACTCAAACCCATCAAGCATAAGAAACCCTAAACCTAAAACACTTCTATTTTTTAACCTCTCTCTTATCTCAATTATACATTTCTGTTCTCTACCTTACTTGTTCCATTTCTTCTCTATTGCTAATTCTACAATTACTATTATTTTCTATCCATCTTGTCTCATTTCATTCCATTAGTAACATCTTTGTTACTACAAGAAAGGTAAACATAGTAACCCTGCATAAAGTTGGAATTTTATTCTTTATCTCCGTATTTTAATTAACTTCCTTTACAAATCAAAACTTTAAGCTTCACATAACAAAAGCCCTCATAACCCAATAGCATAAACATTGGTATCTTATTGGGATAAACTAAGATTGATTCCCTTCACCCAATAATTGTGTAGTAATTAGCCAAAATAAATAAATAAGCTTCAAATACATGTTTCCAATGCAGATTTTTTTTACTTTACAGATTCTACAAGACATGTTGTACCTTGTAGGCTTCATAGGATACAAGGAACTTATACTATGACACATCCATTTTCATATTAGTAAATGTTTATGAATAGAATTGTGATTTTATTCATGTCTCGTAGTGGTGTTTTATAGGATCCACAAGGACTTATATTGTGATGTCTAGTATCCAATCTAGGATCTATCCAACCATGTAGAGTACAAAAAGTTTTAAGAGTCCCATAGATTCTAATGCTTGCCCCTAGTAGAAACCTATTAAACTTAATGCTTTCCCCAGCATTAGTGGAAACCTTTAGAGACCTAATAAATCGGAGGACTTACACATGGGCATGTTTGTGTGTGAGCACGCGTGCACGCGCGCGCGCGAGAGAGAGAGAGAGAGAGAGAGAGAGAGAGAGAGAGAGAGACCTTAGCTGTCAGTAATTCCCAAAGTACAATTGCAAAACTGAATACATCCGCTTTATGATCATAAGGTTGATGGTTTATCACCTGGTCAGAAGGAAAGAAATTAAGAGGATGAAATGTTAACTGCACTGAAAGCACAATAGACCAAACACGGTACCATTTGCAAAATATTTTAAGGGGACAATGCTGCTGTCATAATGGAGAAGGCAATGCTGGTGGTTACAAATGAAAATGCTATTGCTTGGAGGGTGTTATAACCTAGGTAAAAAGTGCAGAGAAATGGTAAAGTTGAATTCAGAGCCTATGTGCTCCAGAAACAAGCATCTAAATCACATTGGAAAACTAACTGCTCTTCAAGGGAGTAGATTTGTTATCCCACCATTGCTACAAATCAAAGAAACACATTTATTTCTGAATAGCTTATCCCCATTTGTTTTGAAAATAAAAACTTCTCTAGTTCTCAACATAGAACATTCTCTAAACATGTTCAAGAAAATTACAACATTTTCTTTTTCCATATCATTTTTATAAACAGCTTTTGGACCTGCATCACAAAAATATTGTTGAACATGAATTTAAAAATCTTATGAACAGTATCCAAAAGGCAGCAACAGCTATACTCAACACTCATCATCATTTAACGAAGACATTGAAAGCAACAACTAAAGAAAGCAAGCTAATTACTAGCTATATTTCCATTCTTTCAGAAAGTAAAAGGAAAGTCGATGCAGACCTCCGGTGCCATCCATCTATATGTCCCAGTCTCTGCAGTCATGATTCCTCCTTGATTTTGGAAGCGAGCAACACCAAAATCAGCAACCTTAACAACCTTTTGAGACACAAAACAAAGTTTCTTGAATCTAAACCCACTTAAATCTCAGATGTATAACTCAAATATGGAACTGTCTAAGATTGGTTTTTTCTGCTTGAACTGCATAGCTACAAAATATAGGAAAACCAAAAAAAATAAAAGACATGGTCAAACACTGGATGTCTGCAGGCCTAGGCCAGGACTGAAACTGTTTTCGGTAAATTAGCATATCTCATGCAATAGGAGATCATATATTAAAAAAAAAAAAAAAAGTTGTCATATACTTACACCATGACTGTCCATCAGTAGATTTGCTGTCTTCAAGTCTCTATGTATTATATTATTTCGATGCAAGTATTCCATGCCTTTGCAGATATCAACTGCAAACTTTAGCAATCCGGGAATTGTCAACACATTGCTACTCTTATGCAGATGATCATACAAGCTCCCTCCAGGCATATACTCTGCAAGAAAAGCAATGACATAATTTTAGCACAGATAAAGTTCAAAGCAACATACATCACAGTTGAAATATCAGGTCAACAACAGTTCCAATATACATTCTTTAATTTTTTAATAGAAGAACATTTATTCACTGGGCCAATAATTCAAAACTAACATACAATAGGACAAAGTTGAAAGAAAATGATGCATTTAATAATGGGCAACAAGAACAAGCACATCTATTACAGAAGAGGTAGGCTTATTTTTAGTTACATTTGAATATCTTATTTAACAAGGTGATGCAAAATTTTATTTTGAACAACTACATTGTACATGTAAAATTGGATTTGCGAAGAGCAAGCAAAAACCTGTCAAAATTGATTGCCTATCATCTCTGCAGTAAGAAAAGATAAAGGCTAATATTTCTTTGATTTTAAACCATGTGCTAACTATCTTAAATTAAGCAACAATTATTAGTTTGTCTCCTGGCTTCTTTCTGGTCCTATGGCAAGGAAATTGAACAACATTCACAATAGGAACTCTGCTCCTATCAAAATTAGACTGCTTCTCCATCCTTGCTTCCTTGTACAAGGGAAGGGCATCATATGGCCAAAAGACATTCATTGAACTATGCATTGCGTGATTACTCTTCTATGCGAATTAGTAAGTAGAAGAATATTTCTCTGTTATCCTCAAATAGAGAGGTCTGGACAAATATGCCTGACTTCTAGCCATCAAGACAAAGAATCCAGGTCCGCAGACTAAGAGTATCTTGTGGAAATGAAAACAAGCTGGTCCAACATTTTACCAGTTACTATGCACAGATGTGGGGACTTCGTACATGCACCAATAAATCGAACAACATTCCTATGTTCAACTTCCCTGAAACAATAGTAAACCCTTAGTAAAAGCAAGTAATCAGCAAGATTGACAATTATAGGGAGATAAATCTTGAATGTCCAACATGACAGGACTAAGGGTGCATACCAAAAGAGTAGAAAGAATGAAGGGACAATTCATTTAAAGGCTCAAAGGAGAAAAGTAAAAATAAAAATTTAAAGGCTCAAAGATAATAAACTCGATGTGGTATGTGAAGATGGCTTTAAAACCTTAAGACATAGGAATACATGTAACACCTCTCTAGATAAAATGAAGGAATTAGTTCAAAAAAATTCCAAAACACAGCTGGCAGGGGGGAGAATCATGGATGTCAAAACTCCAACTTGACTAGGTGGCATAAAGATAAAGAATTTCAAGATATGATTCTAAGACAAAAATCTTGGGTCCTCTAGTCGTATGAAATGAGTGTATTCAGAACAAAAAAAAAATTCTATGTCCTTAGCCAAATAGTTTCCATAAGAAGACAGCAATATCAGACAAAATAATAGGACAAACCTAAACTTGATCTTAAGAGAACTGCATCAAGGAAGATTAAAGACAGGAAATTGTTTCAGAAAGAAAATAGATAAGTTGAGACCCGTGTAATGTTTTAAAGCAATGACCTTAGCCCAAATTAAAACAATGAACTTAGCCCAAAAAAATAAGATAAACTAAAGTAGAACATTTCACCGTCTAAAGAAAGCTAATTAGCATATAGACAATGTGATCAGAATACTAGAGAGGATGGTCTTAGAAAAATTTGTTGGACTTAGGCAAGCATCAATTTGCATCTGGATACTAATTTAGTACTTAAACCACAGTAAATTAAACACACAGAATGACAAATTTCAGAAGCACACAGCTATCCGTGTAATCTCACTCCAGCCTTTAGGTGATTTCAATCAGCAGTAACTACTGCATTTTGCTTGTCTTCAGAGAATAAGTTCTGTCCAAATTAAAACTTGAAAAATATAATAATAGATGCAGGTGATGTACCTAAGAATTGACACTTCTTGTGCAAATTCATCTGCTAGAGAATCATTCAAATGCTCAGACCGAAGAATTTTAACAGCAACATCTTGTCCGAGGTAAAACGCATGATATCTTCATATAAAAACAGAAATAAAATAAGTAACTGAAGAGTCTGAGTTGATAAGTTTCTCAAAAGGACCACCATCCAAAAAGGATATCTCACAGATCTCCACAAGATCCAGATGCAATTCTGTCTCCTATCTTCAATAATCTTCTATCAATTTCCCAGTCTCCAGATTTTGCTCGTGCAGCTAATGCTTTCTCCACAGCTGAATGGGAATGGGATGAGCCAGACCATGACCCCTACATTTGTAAACAGAGTGCTTAACATCTTTTGTTATGATTTTAAAGAAAAAAGGTAATGTGCCTCTTTCATGTTTATGGAGTAAGAAGGATATTAATGCCAAATTTAGTGATTAAACAATTGCAACAACGCCACAAAAATTATACTATATGGTCTATAGAATATTGGTTCTATTATGCCAGACATAATAAAACAAAATGTCAGATATCTGTCAAAATAAAAACATAATGCAAAGCTTTTCAGATGAAATGTTTACACATGATCAATTGCAATATTTTCAAGAGAGAAGGGAAATATTGATCATTAGATCTCTTAACCTCACTTCTTGCAATTGCTTGATCCATAGCTTCATGCATACTGGCTGTACCCTGTTAACAATATTGGAAAGTCAGCAATATTGGAACTCAGCACCATATCCCTGTCATAAAATACAATGATCACAAAGATTATGGAACAAAGTACAGTGCAGTTACAGAATTACCATTAATTTATATTTCTACAACATGATGTGGAAGTCAACTCTGTATGAGTAAAACATCGAACTTTGCAAATTCAATTTCAAGAAGGGGAAAAAAGGGAGAATTGCATCCTCAGGATATTCATAAGATAGATAGGAGGCTGTTAACAATTTAAGAGGAAGAACAGCCACAACCTTCCCAGATATCGAGAACCAGAAACAGTGATGTCATTAGAAGCAATTATGTACAATAGAAGGGGTGTATTAACTTACAGAAAGTTCGACATTACTTTTGCATAAGAAAACAGTAATCAGCACTAAGCATGAAAACTCCTACGAAAAATTCTGCTCAGCTTCCCAAATCATTTCTAACATGAAAATTTATGAATTATCTTAGTAGGTAAAACATGACCCTACAGTCATAATAAAAATTGCATTGCCAAGTATGCTAAATGAACCACAAAAGTGCCTTTTGAGTTAAACATTATCAAATTAACCAGCAGAAGAGAAAGTGGAGTAGACAGTACTTCTCGTTGTAAACAAAAGAATCACAAAGGTTTATTACAAATTACCTCAACAGGCCACCCATCCACCACAAAATCATCCAACGAGTATCCATCTTTTGTTGAATATACATGTGCTTCACGGATGTTGAGTCCAATATCAGAGAGTAAAGCTGAAAGCTAAAAGATGACAACTAGTTATGAAAACATCTGAAAATTTTGAAGCAACTTAAACAGTACTGACAAAAAACATTGATGCATAACACCAGAAATTTCCATCTAAATCAGCTTGTTCAGGATGCTGCTTCTATTTAAGAGCCAAAGGATACAAAATTACTTATCACATGGCCATGATGTCTGTAATAAACCTCCTGGAGACCTCCTAGAGTATCTTAGCATTCTAAAAGAACAATACATGGAAAAGGTAGTGTGGCTTGTTGATTAGGAATACAAACATGCTGGAACCTAGAGTGAACTGGTATTGAGTACTCGTCAGAGAGTACCCTTTGGTCTTATAAGAAGCTACTAACTACTAATTAACACTAATTGAGTAAGTAGTTTTCTGCTAGTATATGTCTCGTTTTAATTGAAAAAAGACAATGAAAAACTAAACACCATCTCCAGAAAGATGCATAAATATGAAAGTAACATTCTCTTGATGTAAATATCCCTAACACCACCCTTTTCCTGGACAACAAGCCTGTCCTTAAGCTCGAGTGATTTTGACAAACTATTCTAGACCTCCAAAATCAGCTGCCAAAAATCTGTATAAGGTTCACTGGCTCGGACAAATACAACATATTACATCAATACCTTAGAGATGCTCTAAACATAAATTCTTGGCACAATGCCCAGCCATCTGCTTATTGAGTAATCAATTTTTAATAAATGGCCTAGCTTGCTGTGCATAAGCCAGCTGTTGCTTACCAGTGGTATCAGTGTGTGTCAGATACTCCCTAGATGACATTTCAAGGTAATGGCTAACCAGTACTTTTTCCTCATACCTCCTAGACAAACTCACTGTTGTTCTCATATCTCATGGACTTCAAAACCCTACATCTTTTCTTATTAACTCTAACAAATGTATTACAAAATTAACTCTAAAAAAGATAGGTGGTGTTACAACTAGAAGATGAATATATTGATTAATTGGACATGGAATGAGTCAAACATAATTCCAAGAGGAAATCAGGCCACAGAGCACAATTACTCCAAATATGCAAAGCTAGGCCCAAGAGGTGACCCTAGTGGAATTTGAACTCAAGATCTCATAGGAAGTTGTATGAGTGTCTTAAAACATAAATATTAAGACCAACCTGTTGGGCATAACAAATTCATGGCCTTTCCTTTTATACAGATAAAGGCCAACCGGAAATTTCATCTCCAATATCTTGCAGCTGATTTCAAAATATTTTTCAATGAGTACAATCCAACTACGTAGATTGCCTCCATCAAAGCCAGTAATTCCACTCTTTTACCACAAGTGGCACCTCTCCTATTGACTTGTTGAAGAAAAAGCTTTGGTGAAATCAAGCATCTAATGGGTTTTTCTCAACTGAGAGATCACCTACATTCTTTAGGGATCACAGGAACCCCCTCCACCTTTCAAAGTCCTTTTCCATCACCACCATTAACATTGGTTGTAAAGTTTGGCCAACAAAGTTCACTTAGTCAAGCCACTACATTTCAACTCTATGACCATCTTAGGTTGCTTTGCATCAATGCACAGCCAAAGGAGGCTTTATGAGCTTTTAATTGACCATATTTTATATAATGATTTTTCTTTGAAATTTGAGTTTATTTTAAGAAAATGATACTCGATTAAGTAAAATCTTGTTTTCTAGGTTTTACAACGATCTTTGGAAGAAAATAACAAAACAGAAACAAGTTTCACTCAAATTGGAATTAAAATGAAGAAATTATGAAGTTTTGAAATGACATGACTAAATGATATGACTGTATCAATTTAAATAAAAAATTTGAATAGAAAAATGGAATGAACAGTGAGTTACACAACTTGGATGACACAACTATGTCCTAAGTAGTATCAATTGAAGATTTAGGAAAATTCATTGATATTCAACGTATCTTAAGAGATACAATCATATTATTTAGTTATGTCATTTTTAGCAACATGTAAAATTTTACATCTCTTATATAAAATCTCCTTAAAAGAATTTTGTTACATTCTTTTTAGACGACTTTTTAAGAGACTTGAATGGACCAAACACTTAAGAGAACAATGCACTTCAAGATTCAAGATTCAAAATTTTTGAATGATTTCATTGCTTGTTTTCCTAGTTTTACTTTAAATTTTGTTTAAGATTATTTCTTTGCCATGAATAGTAAGTAGATTTATTATATCTAGGTTTTAGGAAACCTAGAATTACTATGTAACCTTAGTTCTTCTTACATCTAATAAAGATCTTTAATTTCCTTGGTTCAATTATGTGTGCTTGATTATTTTAGATTAATATTTTATAGGATGTTAATCTAAAATCTAATATTATGCAAGAGAATTAAGAGATTTCTTATATAATTGGATATAGGCATAATTGATGAAGATTCTTACAAGTTTAGAAATAAATTGCAAGTTCTTTCTAGATTTTTATTTATATAGTTAGAGAATTTGTTGTTCTTTAATCTAGTCTTTAATTATGTCATTAAGAAGAGATTCTAATAGGTAATCTAAAGATTAGGATTAATAAACTTAAAAAAGTTATTAACTTTAAGGAAAAATTCTCTTGATTAAAAAAATTAAGGATTGAGTTAGATTATCTTTAGTAAAAGTTACATAATTAATTTTAGAGGAAACAAAATCTAGGTACAATAGTAAATCTTAAGTTAATTTTCAATTTAATTGCTTTCTTGTTAATTTCTTGAATTAAGTCTTAGTTAATCTTTAGATTAGTTATCAATAGTAATTTAAATTAATTTCTTTAAGTTTCTTTAATTTGAATGTTATCGATTAGATAAAAAGGAGATAGTCAGTATCAGTACTCGTAGTCCTTATGGGAACGATATCCATTCTTTGAACTATACTACTACACAATAAGTGCGTTTACCTGATACTAAGACTCCAACATTTTCTCCATATCATCAATTGCTCCTATACCCACATGTAATCTTAGTAATTTGAGTCTGACTCAACTCAAAGTCATGCTAAAACTCATCTTCGTTAAGTTTCCACTCAGATTTCCCATCTTAATCATACTAATTTTGGTCCCCTAGCAATTATTTGACAAACTAAACCAAATTTTAGGATTAAAAAATTAACTGTATTGTCTTTATTGGAAATGGAATGAGTAAGAACACCATGCACAAATATTCCATATATATAGAGGTAAAAGCTCATCTAAATCTGAGAGGAGGGGGAATGTAACATTAAAATGGCTTGTAAGTAGCTAATAAATTTTTATACCCCCTAAACTACTCATTAACTTCCACATTGCTACATTCTAATGGACCTTACTACAATACTATGCTTCATCCTAACAGCTAAATACACACTAATTTAGGTATGTAAGTAGGTTTCTACGTTAACATGGTCCGAAACTTACGCTAATGCTCTTTACCTATTTTTGCCCTTCCCTTTTCTCCAAATACAAAAAGAGTGAATTCCAGCCAAGTCATGCTTAGGTCCGTCTACTCTAATTAAAGAAACATAGTTAAATGGAAGGAAGCTAACCCAAACTTACAATATGCGAGAATTTCTTTGTTCATGAATTTAGGACATTTTGGGTGATGATCTCTATTCTGCTCTCCAAGAATTTCTCACTTCAAGGCATCTTTTGAAGCAAGTTAACCACACTACTCACCTTAGTACCAAAGGTGAAAATACCATCAAAAATAAAAAATTTTCTACACATTACATGTGGCATTTATAAATCTTTCTCAAAGTTGTCTGCATCAAGATTGAAGCAAGTTCTCCCTTCCCTTGTCCGTATGGAACAAGCTGCTTTCATACAAGAGAGACACATCACCAATAATATTTTATGGCCCAAGAGCTCATCCATGGCTATCATTTACAAAAAAAAGGCCACCAAGGTGTGCTTTGAAGGTAGATCTGCAAAAAGCATATGACAACATCAATTGGAACTTCATCCTTGAAGTCCTTAAATTAATACAGTTTCCCCCTCTATTTTGCAAGCTCACAATGCTTATCCACCCCTAAGTTTTCATTGAATATCAATGGTGAATCAATAGATTTCTTCTCTAACGAAAGAGGATTAAGGAAAAGCGATCCTATTTCACCGTATCTCTTTGTGCTTAGCATGGAAATACTCTCCTCCATGCTTAGGAAGCTGGTTCATTCTCCCTCTTTTCGCCTCATTGGAGATGTAAAAAATAGAGCATCGCCCATCTTTACTTTGCTGATAATTTATTAATCTTTTGTAAAGGTGATTTATCCTCATTTTGAAAAACTTTCAAGTGTTTGCATAGATATAGGCAAAAGCTCCATTTTTTTCTACAATGTCCTCAACCTTAAGAAAGTTGCCATTCTTAATTTAGTGCACCCTTTAAGAAGGCTCTCTACCTATTCACTAGTTTGGTGTTCCTCTCATCTCTACCAAACTAAGGAGAGAGGGAGAAGATTATGGCTAGAATTAACTCTTGGACCTCCAAGTTCTGTCCTATATGTGACATGTTAGATTGATAAAATCGATCCTATTCTCTATGCAAATACGTTGGGCACAATCTTCCCTCATCCCAAATACATAGTTAACATTGAGCAACAAATGCAGATTTTCTATGGAGTAGGCCTTCCAGCATATATACCAAAGCAAAAATCAAATGATACATAGTCCGTAATTCCTTAGTCAAAGGTGGCCTTGATATACCAAATCTAAAATGGTGGAACAGGTAGCTCATTTCAAATATATATGGCATGTCTGCAAGAAGAAATCCAATGGCATTTGGGTAGATTAGGTATGGCCCACATACATAAAAGACAGCAGCTTTTGGACAATAAGACCAACCTTTTCCTACTTCTGGACCAAGAGAAAATTTGTGTTTGAGGGCTCTTGCACATCAACATTTTAGATGGACAGTTGGAAATGGGCTTTCAACCGCCCTCTGGTCAGATTCTTCCAAATGGCCCCTGAGAGAACACTTATAACATTACAGAAATAGCCAACTCCACACTTCCTATGAATGCACAGCTTTGCTCTGTAATTCAAGGTGTTAATTGGAGTTTTCCTGCTAAAAGCTTTTGGGAAAATTTTAACCTTCCAGTGTCCATCTACTCAAATCCACAACAATCGAACACTTTCTCTTGAAGCAACACAAACTTGGGTGCCTTCTCTATCAAAAGTGCCTATCAAACTTTAATAGGTACATTGCCTAAAGCCCCTTGGGTGCCTGTAATTTAGTGCAAAGGACATTTACCTAGACATGAATTCATCCTCAATTTGGTGAAGTAAGGAAAACTTCAAACCCTTAGATAGACTTATCCTATGAGGTATTGTAACAGCATGCACATGCCATCTTTACAACTCTCAAGCTGAAAGCCACAGATACTTATTTTTATACTGCCCCTATTCCACCTAAGTCTAGGTGCAATTCTACAATGCTTTGGATTGCCAAGCTCTTTTAGTGTGTGGAACGCCTGCTGTTCTGGTCTTATAGCTACCATCTCTTTGTCCCTCTCACATATAAAGCTACAAAGATTAGCCTTTGCTGCTACAGTTACTGCATTTGGAGACAAAGGAGTTCGGTTCAACTTAAGCAGCTCATTCCTCTCCCTTCGCTGCTTGCAAGTCAGATTCTTGCTTACACTAAGATTGGTTGTAGCTAGTTTGCTCATAGATGCTCTTGAGAGTCTACTCCAGTTTCCACTGATTTTTGTAACTCTTGTATGTAAAGGTGCTTACCAACTCGTCTTTTCACAGTTTTCTGTAGATATTCTCTCATCAATGAAAGTCTTACTTTATTTAACAACAACCCACCCCCCACCCAAGAAGAAAAGGGAAAAGAAAAAAAGTTTGCTCTTGACATTCACTAACTTAGTTAAGTGTTGGAACCATTGAAAGCAGGAAATCCACACTTTGAGAGTAAGGAATAAGGAAGTCAAGTAGTTCTTTTAGTTCAAGTCACTAGGTAGGCCACATCTCAAAGAGAAATTTCAGCCTCCAGAATATCTAGGTAAGGTGTAAGCGCATCTCCTGCCACAAATCTACATTCTTGGAAGGTTGCATTCCAGGGGGTGGTACACCATAATTGGGGTGCACATGTCACAAACCATGAGTTTAGAAGAAAGTGGGGGTAGTCAATTCAGGCTTATAGTGAAACAAGTGGGATCAACAGCATAGTTTATTCGATTAGTGGGTTTACTATAAAGGCAAGTTAGACCTCATGTGAGCAAATTGGTCAAAGATTTATGTTGCTCTTCTAATGAGACCATGGCAAGCCAAACTTAGTTAAATAGTTAAATCTCCCAAAAATGTGGGAGCTAGTGACAAAGAGAAGAGGCACTCCTTATGGTAATGATGGGCTTGAAACAAGCCAAGGGAAAACATGATTATAAGGCTAACACACTATCCTGAATACGAGTAAAATGAGAAGTTAAAGAATGGCCATGTATTGCACGGGCCCTCTTAAGGGGAAGAATCTTGTCTCATTGTCGCAAAAAGTGGTGTTGGAACTAAAATTCCAACCTCATCAAGTCACCTAAATACTACACAGTGTACTTAATGTCAAGGCAATTCTTGTTAACAAATAGGTTTATGTAGATTAAGCTTAAGAGGTAGAGCAGCTACTAGAGAAAGGACATCATTGCTAAGGGAACAACTACGTCGCAAGTCACTTTGTAAGAATCAATACAAAATATTTATAAATGTGCTTCAATAAACAAACTTGCCGATAGGCTACTAAGCAAAAAGCAATCTCCATGGATAGAGTAATTGGTGAAGGCACAAGGGAGCCTATGAAAGCCTATAGTCCTAAGGGAGACAATCTTGGTTGGAGTTGAACAACAGGAGGAGTAAAATTGGTAATCTTTGGTTTAAGTAGTGGCACATGTTGACCTTGTAATAAAGACGTTATGAATTTAGGTGAAAAAAAAAATGTCACAATCTATAAGTTTTGAAGTAAAGTGAAGGCACTCAACTTAAAGCATATAACAAAGCGAATGGCATCAACAAGGAGATTTGTGCAAGAAGTGGGTCTACTTTGAAGGCGAGTTTAACTTCCCACAAGTAAACCAATTGAGGGCTGATGCTTCTAAATAAAACCATGGTAGGCCAAAACCAATTGAATAATTGAGCCTTCTAAACACATAAGGACTAATGATAGCCAAAAAGTCACTCCTTGTGAGAATGATGGGCTTAGAAAAGAATTGAGGAAAATAAGATAATATGACTAGCTTACCATTCAAAATACAAGTAAAAATAAAAAATTAAAAGATGGTCAAGCGTTATATGGCATTTTGATAGGAAAGAACCTCCTATCCAATAACATGCGGAGGTCATACATCAAATTAGTGTATGAAAGTTCTCCCCCCTTCCCCTACTCTCCAACTCATAGTAGCAATTCACATAGATGAAGGGCATGAAGCCACTAGTCTGCTCACATCTCAAACGGTCTTTAGCATGTCCAAATAAGCATGTAGGTGCATCTCTTATCGCAAATCTATGTTCATGTTAGGTTGCACCCTGAGAGCGTTAGGGTACACAAAGGTTATGCTTTAGCTTAGTTCATGAAAGGTCCCCTTTCTTCCCTAACTCTTCAATTGCCAGTTTGTACAAATAAAGGGCATGAACCAGGCTGTTTGGACAAATGATCTACAAATGTCTGCAAGTCAGCAATCATGATTGAAGTGGTTCTTGGAGTTTCCACTCAAATCTTACCTTATTTGATACAAGACAAAGTTACGCACCCAATAAAGATGGGATCTTTAGGTTTTAGAATAAGGAAAGGAAATATTTTTTATGGGTTTTTTGTATAAATTCAACAAAACTAAATGAAATAAAGAATGTAGACAAATTAATTTGAAGGATATGATGCACCAATAAATTAATCCGAAATAGGGTTTTTTATTAATTCCTAGAGATTATATGACACAAAAATTTAGAAACTAATCAAACCGCTATTATAATATAATATGACGCACGAATTATACTAACAAGGTTTGCAGTCAATTAATTGATATTATGCACAATTAATTGAAATCAAGAGAAATGTTGCCACAATTCAAAATGAATTGATAAGACAAGCGTTAAAAGAATGCTCTCTCAGGGTTTTCTTGGATTTAATGGCCAAAACTCTTTTACAATGTCTCATATAAGAGTATTTATATTAAACCCTAACAATCCCAGGACAATTAGGTAATTTTCTTCCTAATTAGTAATCAATAACCTAATAAAAGTCTAATAGATATAAAGATAAAGACAATTAAAATAAAGTACATATAAAGATCATGGTCACAATCATGGATAACAAACTTAGACTTGTTTCTCAAAATTGCAAACATAAGAATGAATCATGCTCAAGGATAATGCCCCCAAATCACAACCATGCTTTGGCTTGTGATCTTCTTGTTCACCTAGTAATCCATCTTGAGGATAATACTCAAGTTCATGACCGTAATACCTAGCTGTAAACCTCTCTAGACATCTAATAATCTTCATTTCCATGCTTCAAGTTAATTCATGCCTCCACTTATGATCATACAGGTCAATGTCCTCATCATTATTCCTCTAACACCACAATTTTCTTCACAACTTCAAATACTTGATTTTAGAAATCTGGTCCACCACCTCCTCCACTCACATAGCAAATGTCCAATATTCGATTTTCTACCATTCACATGCCACTTGCATCTTTAATCTTAAGCATATTTCATGAAATATATAAAGTTCTTGTAATTTGTCAAAATCGTCCATGATGCCTACCTCTAATACCAAGTTGTTATAGATTCGAAGTATAATCTAGTCAAAAGAAATGAATAGAAAAATCATACCTTATGATGGACTTATCTTTGCATATGTTCCTATTATTCTTGGGGGAACCCATTTTGAAATAGTGTTGAAGACTCATAAGAGAAAATCCCTAATCTCATAAATTAAACCAACTACATACTAAGACTAAAGAGATAATACTTTTCTACTTGTTAATCTCTCATAGGAATAGTGTATTGTCAACCCTAGCTCTCCCAAATGAAACAACAATGATAAATCTTGGAACATATCTAAAAGATACTTAATCTAGTAAAATAATAAGATAGATTTTAACCCATATACCTAATATAAAATTTCAGTAACAAAATCTGATTCTTAAAAAAAAATCGTATTATTTAATCCTTTTTCTAGTTTTCTATCTCCATTTTGTTCAATCATCATTTGCCATGTTAGTCCATTTTGTGTTATAGACTCTTTCATTACCCTAATGGTCAAACAAGTAGATGAGTAGTATGATAAAAAATCACCAGACTAGACAAGGGGGGAGGAGGGGAAGAAAAGAAAGAGCTTTTCACTTCCAAGTTATTCTTGATATCACTCCATCCCTCCCTCTCAATTTACATTTATGGTAAATTCAATTCTTCCTCATTTTCAGATAATCGGTGATAGGCAGCAAGTGATCAAGATGTTGGAGTTGACAATGCTAAAAGCAGGAAGTTTGACACGACTTCACAGAAGATAGGCAAGTAAAGGTATTGACAAAATGCTGTATCATTCAAGACAGCAAACCAAGAAAGGGAGAGGAAGGAAAAAAACACTCTAATACCTGACTAAGAAGCTTTGGCTTGTCAACAGTAGAGAAAATCACTTCATGTATTGGAACATGACAAAATTCTTGCCTGTACAATACTGCACATATCAGCCACCTCTAGTCTAAAAGGCAGGACCATAATATCATCTTATAACTAGA
Source organism: Lumnitzera littorea (assembly GCA_024138015.1). NCBI lineage: Eukaryota > Viridiplantae > Streptophyta > Magnoliopsida > Myrtales > Combretaceae > Lumnitzera > Lumnitzera littorea. The sequence continues at coordinate 132,418,188 of JAMXBB010000001.1, read as the reverse complement.
GAAAAAGGACACATAACCAGATATTTTCAACATCTTCAAAATCATGGACAATAATAACTGGAAAGTTTGCAAATCTTTCAAGAAATGACATTAAAACTCATTCCTTCCTGTAGACATTCTTTTCTAAAACCATGAGTCGATAGGTATGGTTAATCAAATAAAGTGCAGGTGTATATGAGGTCAAGGGTAGACATAAATATAAACATGCATGCATACATAAATATGACATACATATACACATGCATGCATATACACACTAATTATATATACATCAGCATTCACATAACCAGCCCAACTAGCTGATTGAACAAGAAAAACCGGGAACTGGCCTTCAGACCAGTCTAACTCTCCTTCCAAAACCGGATGACAAGAGAACCATAGTTATGTCACCAAGCCAGCCAGCCAATACAAGTTTTCACCATAGTTGAGCCTTCAGACTGGTACAAGTCTCCTTCCAAAACTGGGCCACCAGAGACCAGGTTCTCACCAAGCCAACTGGTTGAAACGAGATTTCACCAAAACCAGACAGCTCTTTGGTCATTGTATTGCATGAAAGTGGTTAGCAGGACAGAAGAATTGCAGGAGCAGTAAGTCATTTGCCACAAAGGCCATGAGAAAATAGCTTCCCTTGTGCCCTGGAGCTTTTCTATAGCAGTACTTTAAAGTTCTTGATGTGGGAATGGGAAAAGAAGTAATTTTACCCTGATTGATGCTCAAGTGGCAGTCTCACATCAAGAACTTGAAAAAACCTTTCCTATGCTATTTACTTTATATGTAGAGGTGGATGCATGATTGATTTCATTTATCAACTGTGATATTCTCTCTTATTTTCTGTACATCCACTGCATGTTTACTTCATGAAATGTAATAAAGCTTATAATAAATTTCCTATCGGTATGGAATTGAATAAACTTGTAATAGCCATTTACCTAGTTTAGTTGTGCTGAAAATTAGAAAAAGGAATAGAAGGAATTAACTGAAATACCCTGATAAACCCAAATCACAAACCACACTAGCAACAAGTGCATACCAATGCTAGCATGACCATAGCACAAATCAGCAACACACTGCAAACCCATCTCAACTACCACAACAAAATCCAGGACACAACACAAACATCAGCACAACAAAAACCCACACCAACGACATAAACCAAAATCTAAGCAATCATAGCGTGTCATAGTTGCTGGCTTAGGATGGGTTCATGTGGAGCTTGTTCCATCCATTGTAGTCCAATAATGTCTACAAAGCTCGGGCTTCTCATGGTTTGGTAGGATTGTGTTGTATAGATGGTTCTATTTGTGCTAGGCTAGGTTTGCATCATGGTGCTTCATGGCTCTCTTAGGTTCACCAATTGGTTGTGCTCGCCATAGCTTGGATCTAGATATGCAAGTACTCAAGTTTGTAATAAAGGATTTAGTTCACTGTGGGTGTGCTTCACCTAGATCAGGGTTCCTGGTGTCATATGGGTTCACTTAAGGCTTTTCGAGTGGTCTTGATAATTGCATCAAAGGGGCAGTGATGGAAAAGAACCATGAATAGGTAAGCAATAGCCATTCACAGGGTTTTAATAAGGAATAGCTATCCATTAGACAAACAATAAGGATAGGCTGGTTGGGAAAGAAAAGGTTGCGAAGGCTCTCACTTACCACAAAAGATGCCTATGGTAGGAACCATATTTGAACATCTCAAGGTTCCTGGCATTGCTTAGTATGGCTAAAGAAGGGTATTCCTAGGCATTCCACATTCGTTAATTTTCTGGCCTGTGGCACATCAAAATCTCAACACTCTAGACAAGCCTTTGGTGTGGAATATTGAGGAATACCCCCAAAATTCATTCTTTGGATGTGATTTCATGCGGGTAAATCTGGGAAAAGTTGAATTCTGATTTGAAATGGATAGCTGTAGCGCACAAGATCCCATTCCAGAATGTTCACATTAGGGGCTGCTCTTTAACTAAGAACATAGCTTGTGGCTGCAGTGTGCTACTATATTTGGTCAGAAAGGAATTCCAGGAGAGTTGGAGGAAATCCCTTTAAAGTGGAGCATGTGCTAAGAAAGATCCTAGCCTCTCCACAACTCTTTGACACTAGCATTTATATTCTGCCGTGATGTTTTGCTATGTCTTAGTGCTTTTGTTGAGCTTTGTTGAAAGTCTTGGCCCAAGTACTCCTCCTTTTTGAGTGCACTGTCCAATACTTATCTAGGTTGTGACCTTATAATCTTCTTTTTTGTTTTTTAAAATAGACTATGTTTGTAACTATTTATTAATGAAATCTTCTGAAGTAACCCAAAAAGAAAACTATATTTATTCTTTTATCACATAAATTAAGAGTATAAATAGCATTGAATATTTTTTACTTTTATATTAATAAGTTTATTGACCCTGGTTTGACTTTGTTTGGCCCAATTGAACCTCTCAACCCCTAATTTCTCGATTTGTCCAAGTCAAAGCCAATTCAAGTAACCCTGCCACTGAAAGAGACCCAAGAAGGTTCTACGAGTGCTTATATATACAGATATATATAAAGATTCAACAAGGATACGTACATAAGGGCCAATCAGTGCACAAAGTGTTTCCCGGCTAATGAAGAGATAAGGAGAGAGGACGTATATGTACATTTGCATTTTGCGACAGGTTGTTTCCATAAGAACCCAATATTTATAGGTAACCAAAGGAGAATTCAAACATTCCACCAAGACTTGTTTTCCTCATTAATGAGGAGGATAAATATATCAACAAAGAGAAGATAGATCACAGAATGATTGAAGAAGCAAATGCAGAAATCATTGATGAAGAAAGCCTATGATGGAGAAAATTTCAAAGTAGAAAAGGAATCAGTAATATGGAAGAAAAGACCAAGATCTTGCTCAAAGATAATGAAACATTTATTAATTACTAATCAATCATAATCCATCAGCAACTATTCAACAATATTGCACAGCCATTGGTTTTGTTGCTTTAGGTTGACAAAATGCTAATTATTAAAAGAAAATACAAAAAAAAAAAAAAAAAAAGAGGACACACGGAAAAATATGTTGTGCTGAGTTAAACAAACCAAAAGTAAAGACATTTAAAAAGCACAATCAACTAAACCAGTCTAAACATATTTCTAAAGAGAAGATACAAATAACAAAGGTCAACAATCATAGGCTGCAGATATAAACACCACAAATTCTCACCATTTATTTCCCTTCAAGAGTTCTTTCTTTTTATTTTTACTCAATTTACAAGTTCTTTCTTCTGCACTAGTTACAGTTTGTTCAGCATTCTTTTTACTGTTGAAACACCGCAAATGATCCAAATCCATCTGAACGGCTCCAGTATCATATTTTGCTGTCCAATGAATGTTAATTTAAATGCAAGGGTCAAATTCATCAGAAACCATTGGGCTTTCATGAATACACAGATAAGCTATCATGCTTAATTTTGTGTATTTAATTTTCAGGATAGCAATATGCTCTTTAAAGACACTTCATTCAAAATTTTGCCAAGTTTTTGAGAAATGGAACTTTCATTGTCACATGTTAAATGCATGAAAGAAAAAGAGTGGGACCTTTATCATCATCCCATGTGAATCATGAAATGCCACCTCATTCGCTGTTGTCCATTCAATCGAGTTACAGACAGCATAGTTAACAACATTTGGAAATTTGACTATTTTTCAAAGACCTATGCAGCAATAAGCAAAGCTAATTTACCAAAAAAAAAAAAATGATTGATTGATCCATTCCCAAATATATTTAAGGTAATGCAGTGAGTGACCAATGGGTGGATAAATCTTAACAACATTCTTTTTAAGACTGATAATGCCATTCAATAATTGCATGAATAACCACAAATTTATTGCATAGATCCAGTTTATGAGGAGAAAATTGCATCTAAGGAAAACAGTTAAGGGAATTACCGCACAGAGGATTTATCTGGAGTATATGTTTTATCCATGTCTTTGGAATTCTTTCTTACATCCAAATTTAGATCCCCAAGCTCAGAGCAAGGCTCAAATTCATTACCATCATCACCATTGCTGCATAACAGATTACCCATGATAAACAAATCCAAGAGCAGACAATCAAAATTACAGCACCAGCACAAAACTGTTTAGCATTTCCACGAAAGGATCCCATGGATCTTTGAATGGAAAAGACATGATTGACGAATACCTTTCATGCAAAGGAATACTTGCTTCATTATCTCCCCCATTAGGTGGTCTTAAGTTAGAAACAACCGTAGACTCTGGATCATCATTACTTGCAGATTCACTGCATATATGCTGCCCGCAATTTGCAACAGATGGAGGGGGAAAAAATAAACGCAGTGAAAATGCATATTGAAATGAAATAATGCATTTTATGCAAATTGCATGCAACAGAAAAAACACTAAGAATGTCCTCATTTTCTGATTTGTTTACACATGTTTGGAGATATAATTAGATTCGAAGTTATCTTTTACTCAGGACAAGTAAGGATTCAAAACTTGAACAAAGAAGAAGTGGTTCCACAACATCAATAACAAGCAAAAAAAAATTACTCCGAAATTAGTGTAAAGTATTTGTAGGAGTGGTTTGTAATTTATGATACCGGAGGTTTCTCTCTCAAACAAGCCAATCATAGGTCCAATAAGGAGGGCTAGAACACCAACAAAGGCAACTTGATCATATTCGACAATTTGTTTATGCATCAACCCATGACTAGATCCTTGAACCTGGCCCATGACAGCTCAGTATAAGACCCAAAGGTCATGGGTGATTGTATGCAAGAGCAATGGCAATTGTGTTCGACCACCATATATTTTACTTATGATTGCTTGTCCTGCCTGTTACTCACACGAACAATTAGTTGTTTTATGAAAGGAATGACTCTGTTTTTCACTTGCTTTTTTTCATTCTGTATAAAAAAAAGAAAATGTCTCAAATTGAAATTATTATCAAGAAAGAATTAAAAAGATGAAAATTGGAGGAAAAAGCCTCGTCTTTATTCCCATGAAAGCAAGAACATATACAAGACCTTAGAGCTGATCAAATTAGCAATACAACTAGCAAAAAATGTAAAAGGAAAGAAAAAAAATCTTATAATAATTTCTAATAACTCAGCTTTCCCCATCTAAAACTCTCCTGGGAAAAAAAGAAGAAACAACAAAAAATATAAGAGATACATGCGCAAAATTTTACACAAAAAAAAAAAGGTATACATAGAAAATATATTTAAAACGTATCTAAAATTCCTATACTTCCCTTAAGCTGAGGAATTAAAATATTATTCTTAGCTTGCTTGAATTTTCTAAGAATCTTTCCTTTGATTAACATTTCATGAAAATGCCAGCTTCTTGTTGGCAAGATGAAACACGCTGCAATTTGAGTCCTCCCTCCTCAATTTGAGGTTTAATAAAACGATGATCCATTCTCACATGCTTCGTATGATCATGTTAATTTGGATTCTATAAATATTCAGTGCTAATTTGTTATCACCACATACTATAGTCTCTTTAAAATCTTCAAGTAAATCGTGCAACAATCTTTGGAACCATATAATTTCACAAATTCCTTGAGCAGTTGCTCTATATTCCACCTACTCCTATCAACCACAAGTTATTTTTCACTCTTCTCACAAGATTGCCTAAAAGCTTAGTACAATACGCAAATGTTAACTTACAATTAGAAATATCTCCTCCTTGGTTAATATCAACAAAAACTTCTAGTTTTCTATTTTCAATCTTTCTAATGAAAAGACCTTTAATAAGCATCCCCTTGAGATATCTTAGAATATGATTCACTCCATCCATATGATGTTTCTTAGGAGCATGAATAGCTTGACAAACCAAGCTAATGGAGTAGGGTAGATTAGGTCAACCTAAAGATAAATATATTAATCTCCCCACAAGTCTCTAATATCAATCCTTATCTAGTGGCGTATCTCCTTCAAGTGCATAACTCCGATTTTGGGGTAAACGTCTAATCATAGGTTTACACTCTAGCTTACAAGTCTTCTTCAGAAACTCTATTTCCTCTAGCTTATGACGATTCCTTTCCTACTTCTAGCCACTTGCACTCATAGGAAGAACTTTCGATCTCCTTAGTCTCAAATTCTTCTTTAATTCTTCTATTTAACGTTGCTATCTCATCAATATCATTACCTATAGATGATGACATCATTGACATACACTATTAAGGATGGATTTTAATCCACCCTTTCTCACTATAACAAACAAGGTATGCTTATCTCCACTTTAGTTATATCCATGACAAACCAAGGTGTTTCTAAACTTGGTGAACCATGCCTTAGGAGGCTATTTCAAGCCATAGAGAGATTTATTAATTTACATACCTTCTTTGTACTTCCTTTAAATGTAAATCTTAGTAGCATTTGCATGTCAATCTTCCTTCCACATCTCCATTTAAAAAAGCATTTTTCACATTCAAATGATATAGTAATGAATCCAAATTACCTACAACAGATAAAATAACTCTAATAGAGTTTAATTTAGCTACAAGAGCAAATGTCTCTTCATAGTCTATGCCATATATTTGAATATATTGGTGGGCAACTAGATGAGCTTTATGCCCCTCAACACCTTGATCTAATCTACATTTTATGCTGAATATCCACTTATCCCCTACAGCTCTCTTTCCCTTAGGTGAATCCATAGCATTATGTGTTATTATGATATAGAGCTCTCATTTCTTCCAACACTACCTCTCTCCATTTTGTATTTCCCATTGCCTCTTGAATAATTTTTAGAACTTCCTCCTCAATTGCCCATGCAATACATGTCCAGTACATGGAAGACAATTTTTAGCAACATAATTTGAGATTGGACATTTAACACATTACCTTCTCTCCTTCCTCTTCAAATTACAATCAACTATTGGTGGGACCAAAGCCTCCAAGAGTGATGACTAACCATGCAGAAGAATTTTTCATCTTCTCATGCATACTTTCAGTTTTGATTTCATTGGAATATTTCCTAAATCTATAGGACAATTAGGGTGTGGAGAAATCTAAGACATTTTAGGTGACATAGGATGGAAGATGTTGAGTGAGTATCATTTCGTGACAGGTTGCTAGGTTGAACGAAGCGGGCAGCATCAGGAGGTTAAGGGGATAATGACTAAGAATTAGAACCTGTTATCTCCAACGGCTATGATGGGTGTTTTGGCTGAAAATCAGGCAACATAAACAACTTATCTTCCTAATGAGATATTACATACTCCCATCAAAAGGAGGCACCATAATATGCCTGATTTTCAAGGCAAACAATATAAACAGTCATATAAACTTTCTAAGTAGTAAGATGGAAACACTTATATCCCTTTTGGGAGACAGCTAGATTCAAGTCTGTGTTTGTTAGTACTGTTTTTGAGAATCTAAAAGGCCAAACACTTTTAGAGGAAGAGAGTTAAGAATGTGATTCTTTGGGTAAGTGTCAAGAAGAACACATGTAAGAGTACAAAAATTAAGGATTCTAGATGAGACTCAATTGATTAAATATGCATCTGTTAAAATAGCTTCTGTCCATAGACAATTAGGAATCAAGTATGCTAGCATCATGGATCTAGCAACTTCAAGTAAGTATCTGTTGTTACACCCAGCAATCCCATTATGTTAAAGACAGGAACTTTGGTGGAGTTTCCTGTCATCACTCAGATACTACTCGAATTCTTTAGATAAATATTCTCTTCTCTTGTCAGTATGCGAGATTATAATAATATTGGGAGAACATCTAAGCCCAATTTGTGAAACTGTTGAAACACATGATATGCATCACTTCTTTTCTAACTTTTTCTTGTACTTCAACCCATTCTCCACACATTTCCCATCAAACTCAAAACAAATCCATTTCCTGCTACAATTTTGTTGGAGTATTGAAATACCCAGCAATACTCATATCACCTTAAGTTCTTATTCCAAGCTAAAATCAGATCTCAAACTCAAAGCACTGTGAAGTAGCCTCCAATTCCAAGTATATCTCCTAAACATTCTCCCATATATCCTTTGATGTCTCTGAAACTAATAGATTCTCCTGATCTTAGGATCCATTGAGTTTACTAGCCAAGCCATAACCAAGGAGTTCTTAGATTCTCACACAGAATATTCATTTCTCCCAGCCATTGGAGTCTGACCATACCTGTCAAATACCCTAGTTTTTCATGGCTATGGAACACAAGTTTCACATACTGAAACCATTTACTAAAATTTGATCCCTGAAGCTTGTGTTGGTAATATGAAGAGTATGACTGTTCACCATTGACGATATAATGCTCTGAGCACCATGGGCAGCATCTTCAGCAGAATAGGATCCAAATTTCAGCTTGAATCCAGGTGACAATTCTTCCAATTTTTCAGTGCAATCAATCATTGTGGGCTAATGTCAGTCAATAAGAACAACTGACATTATATTGGAGGAAAAAAACTCATCTTTATTCACGTGAAAGCAAGAGTATATACAATACTTCAGAGCTGATCACATTAGCAATTCAGCCAGCAAAAAAGGGAAAAAAAGAAAGAAAAATCTTACAATAATTTCTAATAACTCAGCTTGCCTTATCTAAAACTTTCCTAGGAAATAAAGAAGAAAAAACCAAAAATATAACAGATATATGGATAATACATGAGAAACAGGAAAATATGGAGCACATTGCTCGTTAAAACTAAAAGGAAGTACCTCCAACAGACGAATATGGTAAACAGGCCTTTTTCGAGGATCCTTTGCCTGTGCCAGGAGCTTCTGATGCAGTAAAACATCCTCCACTTTTTCCATATTTATATCAAGTCCATAACTAACACATGAAGAGAATTCAACAAACAATCATCTACTCAAGCAATAACTACTCACATGTTAGGGTGTGTTTGTATTCGAGGAAAAAGTTTTCCAAATTTTTTTTAACGCAAAACTTTACAATTTTCAAATATCATTACAGCAACCTCCAGAAATGGAGGAACTAGCTAATTTCACTTCTTTTTTTCAACTTCTTGGGACAAATGACAACTTATTTTCATGGAAATCGAAAACGCATTAAGAAGAACTAGCAATTAATACCTAGCAGGCAATCGATTGAAGTGAGAATCCAAAAGGTCGCGGAAGTTGGGATTACAAAGAGCCTCTTCGTTTCCGATCTCTATCAAACGATTGTAAACGTCGTTCCTGATGTCGTAGCCTCCGCTGGAGCTAATGGCGAAACTTCTCGGCGGCGATGTGCTTTCTCCGACTCCTTCAATCAAATCCATAGACTAATCAAATAGATCACACTCTTTCACTTACAGGTTCTCCATGGCTCACATAGTGAGCTCCGTAATACACAAGTAAATAGCTCGTGGAGAGAGAAAGAGAGTATTTTGGTGTGTTTATTAGTTCAGTTGCAGTTGCAGACTAGAAGGGTAGATAAGCCAATGAGAAAATGTGACTGAAGATAGAGAAAATTCCGGCTTGGAAGGTTCAGTCGGTGAGAGAGAGAGAGAGAGAGAGAGAGAGCATTATTCCTCTTCTAAGAGGAATGGTTAATTGATGTGAACAAGTTTAAGCACATTACCAAAAATGTAAACATCACTGTCCAAATCATTTTCTTTTTCTATTTTTTATTTTTTTTCTTTTTTTAAAACAACATATTGAGATATTTTCTTATTTTAACTTGTATACTAAATTATTAATGGGATAATATCATATGAATATGTGAAATAAAAATATAAAATGTAAATGATTTTTAAATGTTCCTTATTACAAGATTCTCATGATATTTTTATAATTTCTTAAGGATAAACTGTATAATTTTTCTATTTACTTTGTGAATGCTTGAATTTATATTTTTAGAATTATACGGTTAGACCTCTTCTTGTTAAATAATGCAGTTTTATACTTGGACCTTTTTCATTATTTTGCCCTTAGATATAATAATTAGAAGTTATTTTTAAAAGTGTAAAATCAAGGATGAAATGGTCATATAGTAGTTTAAATGCATTATTTTAAGTAATTAGGATCATCAATACTTAATTTTAAAGATAAAAGAACTAAGTGTAGATATAATAAACATAAAAGGTATATTTACCATTTTACACTTATTTTAACAAGTATTTTAGTTCTTTTATCTGTAAGTCTTGTAATCTAGTGTTTAAGATCGATACTTAAAGTTTAAGGTAATTAAATAAGTTTGCCAATCGAGCTCAAATTTTACAACGAAATTAAAAATATTAGTAAAAATGATTCTATGAGTTTTCATTTAGAAAAATAAGAAATAAAATAATTAAATATTATAATAATGAATTATAAATATATTACCTATTATTTGTTGGAAACGCATAAAACGAATTTCGATAACTAACAAATTAATAGAGATAAATTATTTACACACTTTGCACCATATATATATTTATGTGTGAGTAAAAATATTTAAAATTATTTAAAATACCTAAAATAAGCTGAAATAACATGAAATAATTAAGAAAAATTTATAAAAAAATAAAAAAAAATTAGGAAAAATATACAAAAGTGTGAAATTGTCTAGAAATGGGTCATGGCATGCTAGGATTAAGAATAACACAATTACTCCATCAAAATAAGACAAGTAGAAAGCAAAAAGAAATGAGATGAGATAAGGAGCATTTTGCAATTAGAAAATTAAAGAGAAACCATATACCCCTCTATAAAATCAAAAACCAGCCACTATAACTTAGTTTAGTTAATTAGGAATTTGAAAGAAAAAAAATAGGAAGAAAAGAGAAGAGAGGAAAAACCAATTTTAACAAAATTAGTATATAATTAGAGCATATAAGGAGATCCTACACCCAACGATCACTTGGAGTTAAACGACGATCACCACCATACCCTAGGACCAAAGCCACCTCCTGCCGACACACTTGGAGCCATCGCAAACGATCACTTGGAGTTAAACGACGATCACCACCATACCCTAGGACCAAAGCCACCTCCTGCCGACACACTTGGAGCCATCGCAAGTGGTTAGAAGTTATCCAATCAAGTAGGTCCAATTGTCTACTCTATTTTATTTAATTTATTTAAAATATCAAATTAATGTATCAAATTATGAAATTTAATATCTTAAGATATTTATATATGTAGATTTTGGGAAAAATACCAGTTTGATGAATTTAGATAAGGAAATATATAGTATTTAAGAAATCCTAAAACTTGAGTTTGTTTTCAATTTAGATTTAAATAGCCTTAATAGTATAATTTTGAGCCCAAAATTTTTTACGTAAACTATTTAGAGTATTTGAAACAGTTTTATGAAGACATTTTTCAAAAATTAATTTTCAAAAATTTTAGATAATTTTTAAGCCTTAAAATGATATAAAAGAGTGATTTTAGACTTATTTTGGTAATTTAATAACAAATTGATGAAAATACCGATTTAATATGTAATTAGGCGTTTTAGGATGTTAATTGCTGATGTAGTCTGATATTAGTGATATTTGAGATGTTAGATGTAGATATTATATACATTATGTGATAAATATGTATATAGGAATAATACGTGAAATTGGAAACGTAATAAGTAGAAAAAATTAGGTAAAATGTTAGGGTATTATAATATTAGGAGTATATTAAGAATTTGATTTGAAACTTAAATTTAGGAAATTATATAAAAAATATAAATTTTTCTTACATTTGGAGTAAATTTGGTAATTAAATTAAGAATATAATGTATAGTATAGACTAGAATATTGATTAAGGGCTAAATACGAAATTTAGGATACTCGAGTGTAATGTAATTAATTTCACATAATGGTTCGAAATAAGTTCCTAGAACTCATGTATAAAACCGTAATAAAAAATAGAATTAAAACTTAAATTGAAAACGGATTCAAAAACTAAAAGAGTAATATTTTAATTAGGACAATTGGTAATAAGTGATATAGATATAACTAGGACAATCGATAATATGTCATAAGGGTGCAATTACTAAAAGAGTATTTATATTATAGGACAAACGGAGACAAGTCGACATAAGTTGAGTAAGCGAATCAAGGATTTCACTTAAGTTAAGTTCAATACATCACTATATTTTATGGTACTATATTAAAGTACTCGGAAGCTTAAAATTGTACGTAATTGTGATTGTAAGTAGTCATATGTGCATGTGCTTCTGTTTCTCTGATTACTTATTGAATCTTGATGCCTTTGTGGTGGTTTATTGCGAATTAAGTGATGTGAGATTTTTTTATCACTCTAAATTGAACTTAACTATAATCAATCTAAATACCTAAATTGAACATGCATTGCAACCTTTTAGGAGACGATTAGGATTCTTCAACGAAATAGCGACACCTTCGAAATGAATAGTGTTGAATAGCATAATTGTCCATTTTTTATCTTTAGTCGAATTAAGTAACAAGAGAGGAGGTTATAGTAAGCATGAGAGTAATGGTTCAAAAAATAATCATGCAAGGAACGGTACCTCCATTACACAAACTTAGGTTTGGTTTTGAGTTATTGCATAAACGTTGAAATTTCTCGATTCAAATTAGAACCGATGAAATTACTTCAATTTCACAATGAATTAAACTACGTTATTGGATAGCATTTACGTGTTGTATTGCATTTAATTAATTGCTTGAATACCCCATTTATATTTGATATACATTCTTAAGTCTCTATCCCGACTTACTAAACTGTTGGTTGCTCATACACTTATAAATTTTCTTGTAGGTATTAATTAAGATGTCGCGTTATAATTTTCCTAAGGTTAGTTTTTTTTTTTTTAAGTGCTTTTAAAGAGTGAGAATCAAATTGATTGATCAATCGAGTCTTTAGAATTTTTCTTATTAACTCTTAGATTTACGTAATGGCTATATAATATTTACCTATCAGACTACTATGGCATGTAAATATTTCTTGGGATTATAAGATAATATAGGTATATGTATGTAAATATGACTTAAAATTTCTAGTTCTATATATAAATTTTATCAATAATCATGAATAAGTTATTTACTTCAAAACGAAAAGTCTTGGACACCTTATGTAAATTGTATTTACAACAATAACTGTAAGGTTAATTATTATCATAGGTTGGTTTATATAACGGGACTATTGTGACTCCGCCGTTTCAAGATATAACATTATTAACTAAAAATATATATTTATTCTTTAAAATATAATTTATAAGCTTATAGTAAAAATTAAATGGAAATTTACTTCTAGCACTAAAGAGACTCGTAGAGATTAATTCGAAAAATAATAGTCCCTTTTGGAAAACTAAGATGTTTTCTTAAAATATACTTGGTTTTTCTCAATTTATTAGTGTAAGAACTTTTTCTCTCATAAAGGATAATGTTTCCCACTTAAATGACCTTTCCCAGCCTAACACACAAAGAAAAATAAAAATAAAATAAAATAAAAGAAGAAGAATACCTTCAGGAAGATACTTTTCTATAAATATACGGGGCATCAATTCTACATCCAAAATAATTCCTATTTTTGTGGTCTATGATTTTACTATTTAATAATAAGCATTTGACGGGACATCTTCCCAAGCCAAAAGCTCAATTGGGAAGCATTATTAGCACGATGATAAATTAGTTTTTCAACCTTCATTAATCTTATCAGAGGAAATTGAGGATGATCATTCCTTGTTTCATATTGTTAGATATAGAGGATAAGATATACGCTACTATATTGAATCCAATTATAACGTTCGGTCAAATTAATTTAGTTATATTTGGTTCTTTACCTCTCAGTCCCAAGCTAAAGGTACTCTTTTGAAGAATAATGCTTAATTGGTCCTCCAACAGTAAATAACCTTAAATGAGTCGCTGTTATGGCTCATGCAAGATGTCCCATGCGTCATCATAATGTGAAAAGCCTAGAGCACACTCTCGCTCTCTCAGAAGCCGTTTCGCTTTGGGACCAATTTTTTCTCAGATCCAAAATAACCGGAATAGGGATATTTGTTTTGTAGATTAGATTGGGTGAGTTGAGTGGAATCACAAAAAAATAAAGATCGGCTCAGTTGTTATACTCCTAAGTTGGTCGTTTTTGTTTTTGTTCCTTAGAATATATTTGGTCAGATAGAAATGATATAATTTTTAGGCATTCTGATGCCTTACCTGTTATTTTTATGCAAAAAGTTTGAATACTAACAAATGAATTCATACCTACCACTTACAAAGAGGGAAAAAGGGAATTTCACAATAAACATTGGGTAGCTATTAAATGGCTACCTCCAAGTCAAGATCGAAATTAAACACTGATGGTTTATGTTCAAATTAGGAAGGCTATGAAAAAACAGAGATATAAGGAATGAAAAAGGGAATTGGAATTTGAGAATCCATTGATAAAGAAATGTTTTATTTTGTGCCACCGAATGACATTCTAAAATTATTGTACAAAGACAATAATTATCGACTGCGGTTAGGAAGTTCCGAACTCCCCTTAGACTTTATCATTAATTATTTTGTTATGTTTGATTATATATATATATATATCTATATATTTTGTAAATATTTGTGCACGTGCTTAATGAGAAGTTCTTGTTTTACCATATATATGAAACTACTGTACCGTGATTCAGTGTAGATTTAACTTAAAATGCCCCCATTCTCACCGAAGTCCATAATCTTCATTAGCTTGACTTGTTAAAGTCGTAGAAATTAAAATTTAACTTGAAATAGGGTTATTTGGTTTTTGTACATTTATACAAGATACCCAATCAATTAAACATTAATATTCTTTTATTTTTCTTTTTTCTTTTTTATTATGGATGCTTAGACAAGATATTGGAAAGTTTTAGGCATGCTCTATATAAATTGAAATGATAAACGTTATGTTAAATATTATCAAAATTGTCCAATCTATCCTTGATCTCATAAATATTCATCATATTATAAAAAAGGCTATAGTATAAATATACCATTTTATGTTTGCTCCATATGCAATTAGACCTTTTATCTTTAGAATTAACCACCTAGACTTCTAAATCCCAGAAAAGAAGTATTTTTAGAATTATTTTACTATTAGATGAGAAAAGAAAAAAGAAAACAGTAAGATCAATTTTTTATTAACTTTCTATGGCAAAATGATGTAATAAGGGACTCAAAAACACCTTTTTTGTATATTTGAATATATACAACACAGGCTTCCTTACCCAAAAAAAGAATATATACACACTCAATATCAAGAAAGGGGCTAAGTACTGCAAATGTAGGGGTTCATGATTTATGCAATATTAATCTTGGAGGTAGCTAATTTAGTGTTTAATCCATGATTTTTGCAAAATTGATTTTGAAGTGTAGTTCCATCTGAGCTTGAAGTTCATTCAATTTTTAAGAGATTGGATCTACAATTTGGAAGGTAAGTCACTCGAGATCTTAGCTTAATTCTTTGATTCAAGCATTTAATTGTTTGGTTAGAGCTTAAAATTATGTTTAGAAGCTTTTATTCAAGTTGGATTGAATAAAATGATGGATTATGGGTATTGGAGTTGGCACCGTTGGTATAAGAGAATGTATTGGTGTTTGATTTGATATTATGTGTGTCAATTTATTTAGTTCTTGTTAATTGATGATGTTAAATTGATAATGACTAAAGAATCAATGATTTGACTACATAATGGAATTGTTGTTGTAATTATAGATGGTGTATCAGGATGTTGATCTTGTTATTAGAATCAATTGTTGGTCTTTTTGATAATTCTCGAAGAGTTATTTGACTAAGAGTTTAATTGATTCATGAGTTTGTATAACATGATGCAATTTGGGTATTAATCTCTAGGTGCTTATGAAATTGGTTAATTACATATCAATAATGGCTTTCAATTATGCTCTCAATAATTTTAGATTAGTTGTAGATGTTTGTTTTGATCTTTTACGATTCTTGATTAAGTGAGTTGGAGTTGTTGATCTATTTTTCAAATGGTTCTTGATATGTTTAGGTTTTTAACTAAGCTTAGGTAATGTTTATATAAGTTTAATATTATGGAAATCTTTTGAAAATTTTAATTCGTTCCTAATGCTCTTTAAATATGTTCACAATGCTCTTAGCATGTGCTTTTTGTGTTCTTCATTTATTATGTTTTAATCTTATTAATTTAATTATTTGCTTATTATTTAGTTACTATTTTTATTTGGAAAACTTAAATGCATTCAATGTGTGACTTGAAGATCATACAAATGCAAGCCTCACAACTAGGCATTCGGAGGTTTGATCTGTAAAATTTATGACAATCGAATAAGTTTGTTCAATCGAACTCAAATTTTATGATGAAATTAAAAATATTAGTAAAAGTGATTTCGTATGTTTGAGTTTAGGGAAATAAGTAATAAAATAATTAATTATTATAATATTGAATTATATATATATATATATTTCCCGTTATTTATTGAAAACGTATAAAACAAGTTTCGATAACTAATGAATCGATAGAGACAAATTAAATACACATTAAAAATTATAAAACAATATAAATAATATTTATGTGTATTTATTTGTACTATATATATTTATATATAGGTAAAAATACGTGAAATTATTTAAAATACCTAAATTAAGTTAAAATAACATTAAATAATTAAAGAAAAATCATAAAAAATTAAGAAAAATACTGGAAAATATGGAAGAGTCTGGAAATGAGGCATGACAAGCTAAAAAGTAAAAAGAAAAAAAAGCAATCAACCAATAAAATTAAACAAATAAAAAGTGAAAAATGAAAAGATAAGGGATACTTGGTAATAAAAAATCAAAACAAAAACCCTAAACCACACTTTAAATTCAACAAACCTTTTCCAAAACCCATTTTAGTCAATTATGAGTTTAGAAAAATTAAGGAGAGAATAAAAAGAAAGGAGAGGGTAATTTTTTTAAAAAATAACAAAATATAGTGCAAATAAGGCATTAGAAGAGAACCAACACCCAACGACAACTTGAGAGTAAATAGCTACCACCATTAGATGGTAGTAATAGTGCCCAAATCAGTCGATAAGGCCATGGTGGTTAGAGCTGGTGATGCCGGTAAGTCCAAATTTTCTTTTGATTTTGTATAATTTAATTAAAATATGAAATGATTATGGAAAATTATGAAATTTGTTATTTTGAAGTATTTTTTTATGTAGATATATGGAAAAATGTTAGATTGATAAAATTAAGTCTTTATATATACACTATTTAAGAAATCTTTAAACTCGAACCGATTTTCAATACTGATTTAAATAACCTTAATATTTTAGTTTTGACTTCAAAATTTTTATGTAGACTATTTGAGAAATATATTACAGTACTATGAAGATTTTTTTATTAAATTAATTTTATAAATTTTTATTTAATTTTTAGACCCCAAAATTATGCATAAAAGGTAATTGGTAGGCTTAATTTTCCAATTTAAGGATAATTTATTGAAAATTATGATTTAGTATGTTATTAGATATCCTTAGATGTTAATTACTATAGGATGATATTTGGGGAGTTGGAGTGTTAATTGTGTGTATTATGCATATTAGGTAATAATAAGGAAAGAATAATGGGTAAAAGCAAATAATTAAGTTAATTTTATGATTATAGGTATGTTAAATAGTAACTTAAAAACTTGAACCAAAGATTAGATTATACTTGTCAAATAAACTGTAAGAAAATATTAAAAGGCATTCAAAAAACTTACAAACAAAGGGTAATACAAAGGTAAATTAGAACCTAATTTAGAAGTTGAATCAGAATTAGAATAAAAAGTAAATTCAAAACCTAACTGAATAAGAGAAGTAATCTCGAAAGACTTAGACCTAAATTACTAAATATAGTAAGACCCTAAACTATATATAATCATAATCTATATTATAGAACAAAACCTATCTATAGTAATTATATGAAAACTAAAACAACCTTTATATTATAGGGAATATCAGTGATAGTCTGTACAAGTTATACCTTGAGTGAGTAAGCGGGAAAATCTAAATACGTTAGAATTAATATGTTACTATATTTCAAAATATTAATTTATAGTACTTAAAGGCTTAAAATTATACTCGATTGTGTATATTAAATAATTGATTGTGCACATACCTGTTTGTGCTCATTTCTGAGTTTGATTATATGATTCTGGTTTACTATTGTGGCTTGTATTTGTATGATTTATTTGAAATAATTGAACACTTTAAACTAGACTTAACTAAACATATGACTTGTAAGTTTAGAACAGACTTGCATAGCAACCCAATAAAGGAAATATTTAGGGTTCTCTGGCAAAATACCGATTCCTTCGAAAGAGATAACACTTAATAGCATAATAGTTTCATTCTTTATCCTTAGTTGAACAAAGTGAGAAGAGGAGATTGTGGTAAAAGTGAAGTCAATGGTTTAAAAGTAATCGTGAGAAAGGAGGTATCTCCATTGCATAACCTTGAGTTTAGTCATGAGTTATTATATAAACATGAAAACTCCTCAACTTAGATTAAAGTAGGTATAATTCCTCTAATCTCATTATGGATTAGATAATGTCGTACAACTGCTTGTATAGGTACTGCATCTAACTAATTTAGTTGATAATGCTATTTGTGCTTGATGTATAGTTTTAAGTCTCTATTCCAACTTACTAAACGGTTGGTTACTTAAATCCTTATAGATATTATTATAAATGCTAGCTAGGAAGCAGCCTTATAATTACCTTAAAGTTATCAACTGTTGAATCTTGAGAAATAGGGAAATAAATCTAAAGAAAAGATATATTACTGAGGTTTTAGTTTTTACTTTAGAATATTTCATTTTTAAATAACATATTACTTAGATAATATAATATTACAAAATTATGTAAAGATTAATTGTAATATTTGAATCTTAATCTACATTCTTTATACTTTCTTAAGTAAATAATTTATTTAATTTTCGAGCCATTTACTTTAAAGCGGATTAGTTGAGAACGTCTTGTATAAATCAGGTCTAAAATAATAGCTGCAATGTCAACTTCTATCCTAAAATAGTTTGTATACGAGACTGTTACGACTCTACTAATTCAAGATGTGACAATTAACATTTAAAATACTTTTGTTAAAATACTAAGTCTAATCTTGTTTGATGGCTAAAAATTTCAAAAGTGTGTTTTTCAATCAAATTTAAGATATGGACATATTTGATAAACTTAAATCTCGATAAATCATTCATGATTGATGCAATCCCAAGATTATAAACAAAAAAATTCATAATTGGAATTAAAGTTTTTGGATCAAATTCTTAACAAAGTAGGTTTGAACTTCCAAGAGCCCATTAAAGTTGTAAAATTATGTTTGTGACTAAAATAACAATTAATAATATTTAACAAATAAGAAAAATTAAAGATAATAAAATTAATATAAATTAATAAATTAATCCATAAATAACATTATAGAGTTCTAAGAGGATGTGCCCCCTTTCAACCAAACAGTTTCTTACAAATCAAACCGCTTCAGCTTGAACTAATCTCATCTTCAAATCGACAAAATTAACTAAATAATAAAATAATTAATAATGAAAATAATAATAAAGATTAAAGGATAATTAATTAATTAATAATATTCAACCGATTTGATTTTAAATCGAGTTGGAGGGGTACTTAGATAATTATTTAGACTTAAGGAATAGCAAATAATTAAACTTCAAATATGACTAAGTGTTATTCTATAAGTTAAATCAAATAAATATTAATTGATTATCTTTGATTGCATATAAATTGGTTTATGAGTTGAAGTTGGACTAATCACACAATTCTTTATTGCGAATGTGTAAGCACCTAGTAATCCTTGCATGTTATATGTGCTTAAATCAAAAGAAATAACCTAAACTAATATGTAAAATTAGCTAAGCTAAATGTGTGATGTTTGTGCTTGATTATATTGGCTTAGTGAACAATACCCTCCCATTGGAATTACATCTACTGGCATGATTATCAAGGTAATGCAATAGTTAAGCACTTAAGCCACCATGGGCGGCTCGATAAGTAATCGATTAGAGGAAACTACAGTCGATGACAATAATGAGAATGGAGAAAAGTCATAGCAAGTGTTATTTGGAGGTACGGGACTCAGATACTACATTATAGATGGACTATAACTATCGATGTTTGGATAATAGTAGTGAATTCCATATAAGAATACTATTTATTCTTCTTTTTAGGCATGCGATTTAATGCAATAACTCGTATTTCTAAGCTACCAAATTTCGAGTTTCACACAACATTTTAGTTTAAATTTTACAACAATACTATAAAAATTACCCAAAATGACCCTTGTTTGTTCTTTGGAAATAAAGAGTATAAGTGCTTCAATTTAACTAATAACTATAAATATAAATTAATGAATCAGTAACTTGAATAATAAGCTACGAGATATAACAAAATCTTATAGATGAGCTAGGTAACATGTAAAATCAATATTTATAAAGGAAGAAATATTTTTGGAGTATAGTAGTTGATCAAGTACATGTTATAGGTAATATATTTTAGGCTATACCATAACATGAGCTTGCAACTTGGGGCAGGCATAAATAGATCCCCTCTCCCTCTTAAGATATTAACTACGATAGATATACCTTAGGAATCAATAAGAAAACTCTATAGTGTAGTTAAAATCCGGTTGTGCGCGGTTCGAGGAGATTGCGTGAGCTACTGCGAAGCCACTCGGGGGTTAAAGGTCCGCAATGGTGGTTGCCTTTTCCTATGAGGTGCGCCAGTGAGAGGGTAGTTAGAGCTCTGGCAACGGTTTGGTTGTATGTTCCCTTTTTCCATCCAACATATCAATTGTGATTGGTATTCTAAAGTTTCAAATTAAAAATAAAGACCATCAAATGTACATTTTTTTCAAAAGATATAAGCTTAATAACCCATAATACCTACAGACCTTTGCCCTTGTTAGCAAATTTCCTCAATAACGTTAGCGATGGTCCTGATCGTAGTAACAGCATTATAATGGATGTCCTCAAATCTTCACGCTTTAAAAATTTTAGTCCTTGACCTTGAACGTTCACTCGTAAAATTAAAACATAAACCTTATAATTGCACGTACCTTTTTCCTATACTTGCCCCGTTCTTTGGAGTACGAGTAATATTCCAACACGGAATGCAGATGTTGGAACAAAGTGACAATAGAGCGTATATTATCCGAACCAAATTCAACAAATCCTATTGGGACATTTCCTTATGTTGAAAAGGAAATGCAATGTAAATCTAAAACAGAATTATATAGGATTCGGATAGAATATTAGGTTGCTGCAAAATATCCTCTGCAAAAACAGGGAAAATTTCCTCGACAATATTTTGGCCCGAAGTTTCTTCGATATCTAAAGCACAAGGTTTTAATTTCGATATCAAGCCTACAAGGCCAGCCAGGGCCTTTAACGAGGTGAATAGTAATTATGCAGTATCTCTTTACGGAACAAGGACGACGGCATGTTGTTTAATCCGTGCAACAGCTTTAGAGTGGATGGATCAAATCCATCTTAGAATTTTTTTTTGACAAAGAACACCTCGCTCGCTATTTTGATCATACTCAGAGATGTTCTTCTCGCCTGAGTTCAGTTTCCATGCGAGCTGAGACCGGCAGCAGCGAGTAAACGACATGGTAATTTGAGGGTGCAATAAGGTGTGTGGTTACCTTTTAGCAAGGGACACATTGCGTTATTGAAGTTTGCAGTGCATCAAGCCTCAAGGATTCAGTATAAGAGTATGGCACTGCCAAAACACTCATTCAGACACTAAAAGCTCACTTTCTCAAGCGTAAAACGCGCAGGCCAAACGTGGAAATCAAATTCCGTGCCAGCAATGTATCAGTTTGAAAGTGTGCCTTTGCATTTTCGTTCCAATTCACCACTTAACTGAAGTATATTTGAGGAAGTATCAGGTTGGACTCCACCCAAAAAGCAAAGTAATATAGACAATGCGGCATAGTGTACGGATTTCTTCACATCGGGCACTGAATTACCATTTCACTGGACAAGGAATATAGCTTGAGATTAATCTCTACCATCTTTATATCAGTAAAATAGAACCTTTCGAGGAAAACATCGAGATAACTCCCAAGAGTTTTGTGTAAAACTGGTATGCTGTGGACAAAGGGGTAACCAGGAGTAGGGAGATTTTTGGCACCATAAGTTTGAGATGGCATCTTCTGATAAAGCTGGCTTCCTAATGAGGGAATGTCAGGTAGAAGTTATACTATCATCAGTTGACTTTCACTTACCTCCTGCATGCTGTAAAGGTATGAGACAGAGATCTCCATTTGGCTCGTGGGAAGATGCAGGGTACGCTGGAAAAGATAATATTGACGTTCAGTCTCAAATTATGGAATATCTACGCAATGCAGTAGTATGCCCATCCTTTCAAGCACAAGATGCCAATACTGCCTCTGAAAACAGGCTTCACGTTGGGAAATATAGAGGGATAAAGGATCGAGTAGCACTACCTAGAGGCTAAACCCAAAATCTTTCCTCACAGAGCCGACATGCGTTTTCCATCAACATCTTGGGGTCCAAATAAGAGGCATATCCTCTTTCACCAAAGACATTACATACGGCACTTACTGTTTATCATTATCCATAAACCATATTAAAGACCTAAACCTATGTCAAATAACTTAAAGCTTCTCCCATTACATGCTCAACCATCTCATGATGAACAACAACTAAATGCAACCCGGTGCATGACAGATTAGCAATAAAAATTGGAGTTTACCGTTAAATATAATTTCATAAATGCATGAATACATCAGCAGTCTTACTTCATTCCACAAATTTACAAAACAAAATTTCTATGTGCTATGTTAATATAATGTCATAGAAATGTGTTTCCGTTACAGGTGAGCAGGAGAATGCCCACAATCGTAGTCGTTGGGTCGAGACAGGCTCTGTATTTTTGCTGCGAAAGAGTGCATATTTGGGGAAAAGTTAACAATCAAAGATTGGCCTGATAATTGAGGAACACAAGAAGCAGAAACAGGCTAGGATTCAACTGACATAGCAATATAGGAACAATTTTTTAGGTTAACAATACAATAGAGAAACGAAGCTATGTGGTTGAGAAGCAAAGCCTTGTCATTGCGGATATGAGCTTAAGCAGAAGAATCCACCTACCAAAGGATTTTATATGATGTATGTTCCTTTTGCAGAAAACATTGCTATGGTCGATGGAAATGTGGATATGAGCTAGAGCAAAAGAATCCATCATCTAACCAGTTTCACATGCTAGATGTTCTTTGCAGATCACATCATTCCGTTAGTGAAACATAAATAAGGCAAATGTTACATATGAATCACGACAGGAAACCTTAAAAGTGAAAGTTCACTGGGAATATAGTGTCCTCCTCCCCACCCACACCAGAGCAAGAGCACTTTCAGGACGATGAGCCATTTGTTACAAAAAGGACTATGGAATTCAAGTTTAATAATAAAAGGAGTGGGTTTTTCATAAATGTAGGGGATCGAGTGATATATTTTAGTAAAACCTATTAAACATCTTGGATCAATGACTGGATTCATAGAAGTCCAGGTTTTCAAGGTAGAATAGTGGATCAGGTATTCTGTGCAGCTATAAGATCCTCCCAAAACTTAAAAAGTAAGCTCTATCAAATTGTCCCACGACTGGCAATTTCCCCACGTCCGATAATTAAGATAGTGAACTACGAATATGAACAGAAAATGAAACTATGAGAGATAAGGACGGTGAATACATAGACAGGAGATGGATAAAATAAGAAATGGTTCTATTTATAAAGAAACTTGGAGTAGAATCCATCGGATATTTATTCAGAGAAACAGTATTTGCATGGTCTCATCGTGTAGAAAGATGAATCCCAGAGATGTCTGTTAAGTTTATGGTAAAGGGAAATTTAGAATATACGTGCATATATACATATACATATATACTTGGTTATTAAAGAGAATATGACTTGCAATACCGCGACATGTCAAACAAGATTCATTATGTGATGTCCCTCGAATATAGTATAATGGAACTTTAGACATCAATGCTCTTTTCAGTATAACAATCAGAATTCAAGGTTAAGTGTGCACGGTAAAAAGCACTTTCTGGATTATACCAAAGTAGACAATACCTTGATATAGGGAACTTCGGTCTTCACAAATAGTATCAGAGCTAGGTACTTCGGTCTTCACAAATAGTATCAGAGCTAGGTTCACCAGCAAGAGGGGAGTTGAGTACCACATAGGGCAAAGAGACATACTATGTAGGTCACCTCTTAAGCTATGGTCGCCACAAATAGTGTCATTCTTGACTGGTACGGTTTTAAATGTATGTAATGACGCTGACGAGGGCACCAGTGCTACAAGTGAGGGAAATTGTTATATCTCTCATATATATATATATACATATACATACATACATATATACAGACTTTTGATAACTAATATCTCTCAAATATATTCTAATGGAACTTTAAATATTGAGACACTTTATGGTGCAGCAACCTTGAGTTCATTAAAACTGACGTGCTCAATTGTCGACAAACACCAGTGAATGCTTCCAAAAAGTAGTTTATGAAAATGCATCAAGTAAAATATAATATGTCTTTGTTAAAATTTATTGGGGTTAATATTGTTATATTGAGGGAGAATTGAGCACTGAACAGATTTATGGAGCAATCAAACTTTAGGTGTCTCAGTATCAGAAGCCATTTTTTATACCAGAATGCAAAACTCTAATCATCCTAGTTTATCCATATAGATGCATATGCATTCAAATGGCAATGGTTAGATAGAGCACTTTGGGATTAACAAAAGACAAATGATTTGACCCAGAGTGCTGAAATCATTCTACGAAGTATAAGGCCTACCCTGCAGGAGTTTACTGGAAAATAAATATGTAAAGGAAGCAAAAAGTTTAAACTATTAACAACTGTACCAACGTAAATTGCAACCATCAATCAGCAAGGAAATATGATTGCAAAAGAAAAGGTGAATATTGGATTTCTATCTGCATCGTGTGGACTAATTAGCCATATAAAGTTATGAGGTAAGGGGTTGCTTTTCAGAAGTTAATTATTAAATAGTGTAGTAGTATGAAAACTGGAGTGCCTGCTGTATGTATGTGCGTGTGTATCGATGTCTTCTCCAACCCATTTTCAATTTTCATGTCATCTTCTTCTCTTTAAGTCTCTTTCTCTCCATGACAAAAAGTGTTCTATGTAGAATGCAGAATTTATACATTCTTTTGGGTAAATTATGCAGAATTTATGCACGAGAGGGAGTAAAGTCAAAAGACTAAAGCAACCGAATAAAAAAACAAGCCAAAGGCAGCATGGCAATTTGGAAAAATAAATGGTGCCAAAGATATCCAAGGTTGCTCCTCACCCATCTAGAGCTGTATTATCCTTTCTGTGGACAAAGGCAGACAAGCCTGCGAACAGCATATAAGTTTCTTTTTATTCGATTGATAAATAAGTTGAGGGTTTGAACTGTGGACGTGTAATTAAGCTACAATGTTATTTCTCTGTAAGTTTTGTGCCATATCCAAAGGCAAGTCTCATCATTCAATAGTTATAATATGGAGGTAAACAGCTACATATGAGGAACTCAAGAAGCTTCCCCTAACTCATTGGGTAAATTTACTGAGTTGAATTGATAAGACAAGTACATGCTTAAAAGGCCGGCCTAAAGTAAGATCAGTACCACCGATCTTTGTGCTTTTGAGTTTCTTTTAGTTTCTGCAGCATCTAAGGAAAACATTTGGCTGGCACAAAAGCCACCCAACGGAATAGGCCTATTTTTGACCATGAAGCATCCCTAATGCTCATTCTTGGAGAAAATTATTAAAACAGAAAAAAGGAATAGACATGCAAATTATCATGAAATTATCTAATTTATGCACTGCTGGCTACTCATCAATGACCAAAAAGCCACTTTAGTACATATATGCAGGCCACATTTAACTATATAGTAACATTTGAAATGCTCATCATTAAGGAAGACTAAAATGTAAAAAGAGATAATAATGCAACTAATTTAATGTAAGATTTCCATGAAACTATCAAATATGCTACAAGGTACTCCCTACTAGCATAAACCTTCAAGCTGTTTTGACGAAAATTTTCATTCCCCAAACCATTGATGCATTTTTATATCTTGCCATCCTTGTAATCTTCCTTAATAATGAGCATTTCAAATGCTTCGATTAGCATTTAAACCTACGCATTGCCTGGGCCAGCAAGATCTGAAAGGAAAATTTTTCAATAAACTCTCTGATACGACTCTAGAATTCTACAAGTGTGGGGTTACGTGTCTGTGCATGTAGTGGTGTGTTTTGTGGTGTGCTGTGATATTGTAATGTGTAGTGTGGTGGTGTACTGAGTAATAGAATGTTCTACAGGTGGCAGTGGAAAGAGTGGCATACTTGTAAAGAATGGAAAGAGAATAGTAGAATAGTAAGTGGTATAACTAGTAGAATAGCGAGTGAGTGGAGGAGGTCAGAATATTAGAAAGTTAGTAGGCTTGTGTGCCCTAGCAGAGAACTTCTGATCCAGAGGTGTCGTCTGTGGTCTTTGTAAGATCAGAATCTATATTCCTGAGGCCAAATCCTAGTTTGTTTAGTTCAATTTCATTTGCTTCTATGCTAGCTAAACCTATGGTTCTATCAATTGTTGAGGAATTTCCCCAAGAGGAAGTCTATTTCTCTGTTGTAATCCATCTTGGAGATTTTCCTAAGGACCACTATTCCATTTGCAACTTCTAATTCAATTGTTGCTTAGTTTCATGAACCCACAGTTCTATCACTCTCCTTATGCTAAACAAGTCTGTTTTTTATATGCCAATTTATTCAGCACTGGTGATATGAAGAATCAATATATCTTCCCTCTTATGAGACTTCTGTAAGTAGACCAATATATTTACATCTATATATATATTTCACCTTATTGCCCAAAATTTGATCTCAAGTAGACAAACATTGAGATTATGCTTTTCTTTTCCCCCCTTTTATGTGTGTTTGGCAAGTGACACTAATGAAACTCGATGACAGACTCATCCTACAATCAAGAGCCACATAGCCTTCTCCCATTTTAGATGGCAAGGCATGGGTAAACTAGCACAAACAACAACGATATCTCGCTCAGCAGTAACTCGCTCACTCCCTTTTGGGCATACAGATTTGGCCTGAAAAGGGATCTAGAAGTCCTCAAAATGCCATTTAGCCAGATGATTACCACATCTAGCACAAGTATCCTGGTCATATTTGAACACGCCACCTTCAAAAGTGGCTAAGAGACTTACTAAGGCCCGCTGCATGCATTAGTTAAACGAGGAGTGGAACAGCACCACCAAGACATGAGCTCATATTCTCCACTTAAATACTACATTAGTTTGAAATCCGCAAATAACTAATCATAAAATTTAGGGTAAATTACATAAATATAATTTCGACATCATTTCCAAGATGGACTATGCTGATATTTTCCATTGCTGCTCCCTAGACTACACAATGCCCTACCTTTAGAAGGCTGATAGCTTATAGAAGGCAGGAAATGTCTTTCACCTCTACCGATTCATTCCCGAGTAGACATGCTTCTGTATTTAATTAAATCTGCAATCACAGGATAAGCCACTGATTTTATGCCAAGAACACATTCCAAAACTCACTTCATATGGCTATCATACAACAGCTTCACTCTCAAAACCGCAATATACTCAAACCAAAGCACATCATGAAGGGGTGATGTCTACTTTCACTTCAATAAGCCCATCAAGTTGCGTTGCGAATTCGACTATGTATAAGAGGAAACACAGAGTAGGGAAACAGTGTAAGACAGAGAATAAATTATAAAACAATTACACACACATGCTAATCCAAATATAGTTTCTGGAAATCATACTGACTTCCAGATAATGTCTACATGAATCTGGAACTACCATTAAGGCAATTCCGTCAGCCGAGCTTCGAAAACAAATCCCCTATACAAACCATCACCATATCCTTGCACGCCTTCGATCCACCGCCACCCGGTCTTACCCTCAAAACTCTCCCACAAGGCCAACCGCCTAGTCCTTTTCGCCGAGAAACATAACCTATTCCCTCCCCCAAAAACCTTAAACTTACTGGACTCCGCAAAACACCGGAACATCTCAGCCGGCATCCTCCCAGCCTCGTCCCAATCCATAGTCTCCAAATCCAACTTCAATATCGATATGGTCGAACACGTGGCGTTTAACGAGAAGGAAGACTTTAAACCCCCCACCATCAAAAGCTGCTTCTCACCGACCCCCTTGACCAAGCGAGGTCGTTTTAGAAAGTCGAAAACATCACCCCACTCTCTCTTCTCCAACCTTACCCAATTGTGAGAACCTTTAAGGGTTTTCAAAGAGCACATGAACAGTTTCCACTGGCTCCGCCACGGCGACCCGACATCGCAGAGGGAGAAAACCGAGTCCGATAGCAAAACAGGACTTCTTGGTTTGGAGGGCAAATTGGAAGAGAATTTCCGCCAACAAGTCTCTCCAGCAGAGTAGAGTAAAGCAGCAAGTTCCGTAAGGACCATAACCCGGTTCGACGAGTCAACGAGGACGGAACCGTGTCGCGACCAGGCAGAGCCCAGCACGGGGAGGATTTTGAAGTGGCGGGTCAAAGGGTTGCATGCAATGAGGGATTTGGAGGAATCGTTCTGGTTCGGGTTGATCGGATTGTTGATTCCCCAGAGATAAACGACACCGTTGGAGGAGGTGATTGGGAAATAAGGAGGGGGGAAGGGGAGGAAAGAGAGAGGGAAGGAGAACCATCTATTTACGGAAGGGTCGAAGGAGTGGAGATAAGAGAGCGATAGAGGATGAGAGTGGTTGTGGCGGCGGTGAGGATGGTGGGGATGGGGGTGATGAGGAGGACGGAGAGAGAGGAGAGAGAGAGGTGGGAGGGAAGAGAGGAGGAGGAGGAAGGAGGGGGAGGTTAGGGTCTGGTGGAAGAATTTGCAGACGGAACGGCAGATTGTAATTTGTCGGAGAGGGAGAGTTGAAAAGATCTGGTGGAGAGCGTCTTGCGGGAGCCGGTAGATCGCCGGAGTGGTGGTGGCGGTAGCGGTGGCAGTCGTGGTGGCGGTGATACTGGTAGTGGTGGTGTCAGTGGTGGAAGACTCGATGTCCTTGTCCATTTTCCTTCCCTTCTTATTTTTGTGTTTTTGTGTGGAGAGAGAGAGAGAGAGAAGGGAAACCAGTTCTTTAGTCTTGAGGTATAGACAAGACTTTGGGTTAAGAACAAAGTCCCTGTGAGTGACCGTTGGATTTTGCCTTTTGATAAATGGTTGGAGACTGTTGGTTCAGAAACGTAAAATTGCAACGGACGCACTTACTACCGGGTAAACCGGTCAAAAGCAAACACATAACCCATCTTCGCCATTCTCTCCCCTTCCGTTGAAACTAATTAGCCCTAAGTGGATTTGATTCCACCGTCCGATCCACGTCTTTATCCATAAAACAAGGCAATAGTAGTAGAAGACCGTATTGTAAACAGATTGTTCAGGTTCACGAATCGCAAACTCTGTGGAAACACAGTGATATCGGTTCGATGAGTTGCGGGCCATGATGAAGACCCTAGATTCAAGAAGGTCCAGAAAGTTCTAAGATCCTTGTATCAGTAAGACAGATGAAGATAGTAATTAGATGGTAGGTGAGATCTAATCTTAGCGATTAAATTAGATAGATCTCTGTTGTTTGTTTCAAAAGGTTAATTATATATAGGGTTTATAGTCATCAATTCTTTAGTGAAGATTTACATCCTTCCTAAAATTGTCTCTATGTATTGAGCGTTTAAGATAACCTAGCACTCTAAACAAGTTTTAGAGTATACAAGTATTGTATAGGAACATCTCAAGAAATATGCCCATGATAGTTAGTATCAAAGTAGGTTTTGGAGGATGAGAGTGAAGATGTCTTTTGGCATAGAGAACAAAATCGAAACTGTAGTAGAAGATATCAATCGAGAGGTGTGCCCCTTTAATAGGCAAAAAGCTCAATCAAAGAAGAATTATGCATTGCTAAGAACAAAATCGAAACTGTAGTAGAAGATATCAATCGAGAGGTGTGCCCCTTTAATAGGCAAAAAGCTCGATCAAAGAAGAATTATGCATTGCTAAGATGAATGAAGATTAGAGGAGTTACAAACTCATATGGGGGAGTTTGAGGAGAAACTCCAAGTAGGAGTATTCAATAGTTCGTTCAGTTTAGTTTAAGGATAAAAAAAAAAAACAAATTGTATTGGGAATGATTTAGTTCAATCTCTTAATGAACCAAGTCCCTTTAAACAGTTTAGAGTTTTCAACCAAACCACTTTAAATTTAAATATGGTTTAATTCAATTTGACTCGAACCACTTTTATAAACACATTGTTCTAGTTGACAATACTAATAATCATCATCCTTTTCAACTAAGCATTAATGTTCAAACTAAGTAACATTTGGGAAGAAAAAAAATAGATAATATTATATAACGGTAATATTGCATCTGAAGTGATTATAAAGGCATGTGGGATTACTTAAGGGATAACAAATGGCATTGAAGAAAAAGGAGTATACCATAGAGGATGAAAGCGAGATCAGAGACAACAGAAAAGAAAAGATGGATAAGACTAGATTGAAATGTCAATAAGGTTTAAAACTAAAAGATATAACTTATTTTTTGCTTTTTAACAAGAAGTATTTAGTTTGGATTCAAGCAATTTAATTCGATCCTACCCTCAAGCCGAATCATGAATCATTTAGACCCTCTTCAAACCGAATCACAAACCGAATTGAAATATTAAAAAACCCCATTTCATAGTTTGCTTCAATTCTCTATTTAGTTTGATGAACATCCTTATGTTAAAAAGGGATCTCAACTACATTATGGAAAACCTAACAAAGCAATATTAGGGCCTTGAAGCCTAAACAAAAGCCTTCAGTTACAGAGAGACATAATCGATAATTTAGAAACTAAGGCAACTGGGTGAAAGAAAGAATGATGCCATTATACTAACCTTAATAAAAGAGATAGATAACCTTAAAGCTCAATAAGCAATTTATAGGATGTTGGTCCCAATGAAATTGGGGGGGTTGTGGAATTAGAGGGGAAGGATTCCAAGTTTAGTGAATTAGAATAAGGCTTGAAGATTGTTATTTTCTAATTCCCACTCCTTGTCGTTAAGGATGAATCATGATCATTAA
Organism: Lumnitzera littorea; assembly: GCA_024138015.1. Taxonomy (NCBI): domain Eukaryota; kingdom Viridiplantae; phylum Streptophyta; class Magnoliopsida; order Myrtales; family Combretaceae; genus Lumnitzera; species Lumnitzera littorea. Next base: position 132,387,095 of record JAMXBB010000001.1, on the reverse strand, counting down.
ACTTGTTCATATTCCTAACATATTAAAAATGTAACAAATTTATATCAAAGATTTGTATGAGAAAGCTAACTCAATGTTTTAATCTAATCTTCAAGCCTTATTCTAATTCTTATTAGTTCTTATATGCTTCTGATTAATTAATCACGTATAAAAGAAAACAATCAATCCCTACAAATATTAATGTACTAACAAATAAAAAGATAAAGGTTAGAGAATCAGGTAGCAATATATAGTGATCTTACCTTATGCATCAATTCACTTTTCCAATACAAGTGCCAACGATCAATTCCTTAACACCTAAGTATCCATTATTTGAAAGAAAAATCAAAATGAGATATATAGTTCTCACAATTCCGCTTTGCCTTTCTACTCCTTATTATAAGAGTAATCGCAAGTTTATAGAATCTCTCTCACTGTTTGATCATATTACTCCATTAAGATTAAAGAGTTTAATTGCTCTCTTGGAGAATTATATTATGATTCATCATACTTTAGCTCAAGTACTCTTTCTCAGCACTAGATATAATAATTTAGCTCATAAAAATCCTTAGGGAATTATGATTACGTAAATCATTTGTTCAACAATTTTATGTATTCACCTTTCATGATTCTTTTTTTGTCGTTTTTTTTTTTTTTGTTTTAATTATCTCTGTTTCTTAAGTTTGCATCTCGTTAAATAGATTTAGCTCCAATGTTTAAATGTTCTTTCCTTGGTAGTCACTACTATATAGCTGTTAGTCTTGTAATTTTTTTTGTTCTATCATCATATCATTTTTTGTGTAAAATGAGTTACGTAATATAGACTTTCCATCTTTTGTTTCTTCTAGAAAATTTTTCTTCTATAATCTTTATTTAAATGATTGTAACAAATATTGTCTTTGTTATCCCCGACTGATCGGATATATTGCCCAAATATATCGTCTTCTCTATATTGGGTATGTCTTGTACTTGCTTTACTTGTTTTTGTTGTAGACTCTATTATAATAGTCTTATTATATAATTTTGCTTCTAATGTTCTCCAAACCATTATAGTTTTTTCTTGTTCTTGTAGCTTTTAAACTTTCGTTGCTTCTACTTTCTCAAATTGCCTTAAGCTTCTACTTCTAAGTTGTTTCTAATTTATTCTTGTTCCTTAACATTTCTTGTGTAGCTTTTGAATCTCTAAAGTTTTTGTCTCTGATAATTCTTTGGCTTCTGAAACTTTGCTTTTCCTTGTTTTCGTTCAAACTTTTCTTTTCTTCCTTCATTTTATCATTATGCTTCTATTACTTAGTTCTAACGAAGTAGCTCTTCTTTATATGAGTTCCATTAATCGTTTTGAATAGTCCTTTTGTCTCGAGCATTCATTCTATTACTTAAGCAAGTATTCTTTTTCATACACTTAGAAACTTCATTAGTAATTTCGAGAATTGTATTTTATTATCATCAAAATGCTTGTTTTACGAGTTCTAACATATGACAGCATTGGCTAATAGGGTAAATATTCAACCACCACCTTTGGTGGAAGTGCCAAAATTATAATACTTTAAGGGTATGTGATTTACGAGAGACAAATAATTTCCTATATGAAGTTGAGTAATACTTTGATGTGTTTAAGTTCGTTGATGATTAAAGTAAAGAGAAAACTCAAGCTTCATACTTGAGAGACGCTACAATAGTTTGGTGGAGGATAAAGGTTAGTGAGATTACATCATGGGAAGATTTTGTATAATGATAAGAATTAAGCCTCTGAACCAATCACATATAGCCGAGCTAGAGAACTTTAAGGATTCACTCGGAGCATACTAACTTAAGGCCATATCTAAGACGAAGGTTCTTATCCTAACCCGATCCCCCACTGACCTAACTACTAGACTCTCACGTATGTCAAACCTGCTCTTACCTAGTGGCAATGTTTTATCCCAAAAGACAGCTTAAGACTATTTAAGCCGACCATAAACATCCAACCCCGAGTCAAGCTAACTCCTCTACAAAAAGACTTATTAGTCCCTAACCTGATTCAAATTAGGTTGGCCCTTTATTACAAATTATTTTCTCTTTCTCTCTTTCACCCACTTGTACCATATTTTTGACATCTAGCTACTGTGTGACACGTATCTCTTAGCACAACTTTCCAAAAGGATTCTTTACCTTTTTATACTAAGTATTCTTTATCTATTTTACCTTTTTTAGTATATATTATGTAACCTAATTATAAGGATATTCATTTTTATCTATTCATATATGTAAAGTAACCCCAGTAAACGGGTATATAAACCCCTATTTATTTGTACGCAAACAACAATTATTAATATCAGAATATTATTCAAGTTTTCTTTAGGTAACCTTAGTGTTCTCCTTAACCTTCAACTCTTATCTATTCCCTTTAGTAAGAAGTAGTAGCAAGTGAGCATTCAATTCGAATTGGTAAGTCATATTGGGCGGGCGGATTGTAAACCGAGTAAAATCGAGTGGTACGTCACATCCATTCGATAATTGCCTAGACTTAGCTAGCTTTTCTTTTATTCATTCTCCCGCTATAGTGCCTCTCCATATATCAAATTCAAGAGACGCATCAATTTTGCTGGTATCAAAACACGGTTTCTAAAGGGAATGTGTAAAGTTACAGTGAAGTTTGATTCGCTTTGCTATTAGTGGCTATTCGATAGTTGCTTAAACTTGGCTAGCTTTTCTTTTGTTCATTCTCTCGTTATAGTGTCTCTCCATGTATCAGATTCAAGAGACGCATCAGTTTCGCTGGTATCAAAGTATGGTTCCTAAAAGGAGTGTATAAAGTTACAGTGAAGTTTGGTTCGCTTTACTATTAGTGGCTACCGTGTTTCCTCCCATAGCTGCTATAGTGTATTTGTGTGGAGTAAGTTTGGTGTGTGAGCTGTGTAGTATCATGCTTTAAAGCGGTAATGTTATAACAGTCTTGTTGTGCAAACCATTCTATAATAGAAATTGACTTTACAGCCACTATCTTAGACTCGATTTACATAAGGCGTCAACAACTAACCCACTTTGAAGTAAACACTTCATAAATTAAACATATTATTTAATTATGTCATTATGAAAAATATATATTTACACTAAATAGTCCGAGTATGTTTACAAAATTTAGTAGCCTAATCATAATCTACTTGAGTAATACATAAATTAATACTAAAATTTTTAAAGATAGAATCCATACTTGAAAGTGTAATTGCTCTTCATGTTATTATCCCCATTCCTCCAAGATCTAGTAGTTGTTAGCTTCAAGATAATTATAAGTCACTTCCTAACAAGCTTTTACAACAACATTTATAGGGATGTGAGTAATTAACAACTCAGTAAGTTAGGACGAAAAATTAAAACTATACCTCAAACATAAATAGAGTTACCAATCAAACCAGTTAAATGTAATACATATACAAGTAAATATCATCGCACGACGTTGTCTGGCCAATCGTGAGATTAAGGAAATTACACTTGCCCTAATCCGGGTTAAGGAGTTTCCATTTAATACAATAACTCACGACCAAACCTAGACTTGTGTAATAGAGATACCACTCCTCTTGCAACTATCTTCAAACCATTACCTTCACCCTTGTCGTGACCTCCTCACATGTCACTTAGTTTAATTAAGAGTGAAGAAGTTACCAATTATGCTATCAGCGCTATCCCTTTCAAAAGGATCGGTATTTGTCCAAAGAACACTAAGTTTCCCCTAATGGGTTGCAATGTAAGTTAGATTTAGAATTTCAAGTCATGTATTTGATTAAATCCGGTTTAAGGTGTTTAATTATTTCAAACAAATCACACAAATACAAACCAGAGTAGTAAATCGGAATCACATCATCAAGCTTAGAAACAAGTACATATAGATATGCGCACAGTCAATTATCTAATAATCACATAAGTATAATCTCAAGTCTCCAAGTATTATAAATTAATACTCCGAAATACAATAGCGTATTAATCACAACTTACCTAGACTCCACGTTTGCTTACTCAAAATGTAACTTGCATAGGCTATTGTCGTTAGTCCCTATAATGCAAATGTTGTTTCAATTTTCACATAACTATCATAAATAGACTTTGTTTTGAAATTCTTATTATTACCTTCAATTTAGGTTTTTATTATACCTACTTGTCTAACTTTTTAAGTCTTTTACAATTATTCTTGATTTAGACTAGGTTCTTATTCAATTTTCGAATCGATTTCTAATTCAGTTTCTAAGTATGATTTTATATGCGAACCCTAAAAATTCATTTTGACCCATAATATAAAATTAATCACATTATTTTTTGTTATCCTAAATATCATATTTAATCCCTAATCAATATTTTAGTTCATACGATATACCCTATATCCTAACTTAATTACCGAGTTTACTCATGATATGAGAAAATTTTTCATTTTTTATATAAGCACCTAAATTTATGTTTTCTACTAGATTTTTTATATATTAATATTATTATGATATTATCTTATTTAACATAATATTTCATATTTATGGTAATTCTAATTTTACATATTACTAAAATTACCTAAATTTATGTTTTCTACTATAATATTCATAATAATTACATCTAATACCCTAAATGCCACATATATCATACTACATTAGATATTAATGTCTTTAAACACCTAATTACACGCTAAATTAGTAATTATCTTTTCAATTGCCTAATTAGCCCAAAATCACATATTTTATCCATTATTTTAAGGCTTAAAAATTATTTAAAATTTTTGAAAACCCATTTCTGAAAAAGGGCTTCATAACATTATTCTACATCATCTAAATAGCTTACATAAAAATTTTGAGCTTAAAACTATATTCTTAAAATCATTTATTTCTAAATCAAACAAAACTTAAGTTTATGAAATTTCTTAAGGATAGTATATTTCCATACATCAATTCATCAAAATAAAAATTTTCCTTAAATCTATATACTTAGAAACCCCAAAATTCCAAATTTCATAATTTTCTACAACTATTTAGTATTTTTAATAAAATAACTTAAATTGGAAGGAAAATTGAATTCACCGACATTGATGGCTCTGGCCACCGTGACCTCATCGACTGATCAGGGCATTGTCACCACTGTGTGGTGATGGTGATCGTCCACTCCCAAGTTGCTGTCAGGTGTGGTTCCCTTCTAAAACCTTAATTGCACACTAATTTTCTAATATTTTGTAAAATTATTCTCTTTTCTCTTGTCTTCTTGTTCTCTCCCTAATTTTTCTAAATTCTAAACTGACAAAATGAGGTTGTGATGGTGGGTTTCTGAATTTCTAAGGTCGGTTTATGGTTTTCTTTAATTTCTCTCTTAATAAGTGGCTCTTATCCTCTTCCAATTTCACTTTTTGTTTGGCTAATTACTATTGGTTAATTTCCTTCTTTAGTTTTCAGGTTTCATGCCTCACTTCTAGACATTTCCTCATTTTTTTTCATATATTTTTTTAATTATTTAGTATTATTTTAGCATATTTAAGGTATTTTAAGTGATTTTGCATATTTCTACCTACATATAAATACTTATATGGTATAAATAAATATTTCTAAATATTATTTATGTTATTTTATAATTTTTAGTGTATATATAATTTATTTTTATCTATTTGTTTGTTATCGAAACTTTTTTTACACGTTTCCGATAACTAATGGGAAATTTACATATAATTTAATATTATAATAATTAATTATTTAATTATTAATGTAGTACTCGATTTTTACCTATAGTGGTTATAATTTTTGTTTTTAGGGTTATAATTTAGAAAATAAAAAAAATTGAAAAATGATTAAAAAGACAAGAAAATAGAAAATTGTTAGAAAAAAAAAACTAAAAAACTAAAAGAAGAAAAAATTCAAAAAAATTAATTTGATGGAATCTTGACTAAATAGTTGTAGAAAAAAAAATAAATTTGATATTATAACGTTAAAACTAATAAAATCAATATTTGTAAAATTCGAATCTATTTTGGATCTTTATCTTCGATTCGATTCAAAGATTTGTTTTCGAGTTTATAAATAGGAGTTACATGGTACGAACCAAGGAGAATAATTACACATTTGTTAAAAACACGCTCGAACCCACTCCCTAGACTAATTCTATAGTTGTGCCCGCGATAGGACTAAGGATCCAATCTGTTCCCTTTTATTAGCTTTACGTGCTTTGCCTTGCACGTATATAATAGTGGTTTTTAATTATTGTCTATAACTTATCTTATTTATTTATTTTTATCTCACTTAGTATATGTGCAGTTATTTTTAAGATTTGTATTAATTTTTTTTTTATTTTCGGCATGTCTTTAATTGCTAGTAATTAGTTATAACATTAGTGTCTAGTGAACATGTGTTAAGTTAAATTTTAGTTTTTTTTTTTTTTTAGATTTCATATTTTCAAAATGACATTTTTATAAAATATCATATTTTACAAAATCTCGTTCTTTGTATATTATATTAATTTAGAAAAATTACATTAGGCATGTTAGGATTTTCTAGATAAAAAAAATCATTTTGATATTCATAAAATAAAAAAAAAATCTTTATTTGATCTCTTTTTTATGGTTTAGACATATTTTCTATAATTAGACATTTTTTTCATAATTTAGACTTCTTTTCTATAGTTTATATATTTTTTCCATTGTTTTGGTTTCTTTTCTATGATTTAAACATCTTTTCTATAATTTAGATTTTTTTTTCTATAGTTTAAACATTTTTTTTTATTGTTTAGATATCTTTTTTATGGTTTACACATATTTTCTATGGTTAGACATCTTTTCCATAATTTAGGCTTTTTTTTCATAATTTAGGCTTCTTTTCTATAGTTTATATATCTTTTTTATAGTTAAACATCTTTTTTATATAAAAGATTCATCATGTAGAACATTGCATATTTCATAAAATCTTTAACATTTTTCTTGAAAATAAAAAAAATTATCACTTAGTTGTTTTTAAATAAAAATCTTAATTTAAGACTTTTCAAAAATTAAGTTTTTAGGTTTTTTTTTTATAATTAGGAATAAAAATTAAGCTTCTAGGGATTTTTCTTAATAAAAATAAAATGATTAATAAAAACGTAAATTCAACCAATCTTTTTTTTTTTTATAAAAAGAGTCAACACATTAAAGTTTTTAGAAAGAACTACAATCGTCCAATCCAGGCTAATTGGTACGTAGGCTCTTTTGGGCCACGATAAAATCTGTAGAAA
>JAMXBB010000001.1:132222792-132356769 GCA_024138015.1 Lumnitzera littorea | reverse complement strand
AATTGAGAAATTCCGGTTTTTTATTGAAAATAATTTTTGGAGTCACTACCCGATCGAAGTCGAGAAAAGAAAAAGAAACCGTAATCAATTGAGTGGATTGATTACGATTTGGTTACCGGTCTTTGATTTCGATTTTAAATGTAGAACCAGAGGGTTCTAACGGGGGCTAACCTATTAAACCCTTAACGAGTACCACTATTTATTTACCGAAATTAGGATTATTTTTCTAATTATAATATTTAAAAAATAAATAAATAAATAAAATCAAAAGAAAAAAGAACCTAAGTTTCTACATATTTTATCGTTGTCTCGAATTTACTTACGTACCTGCTAACCAGGATCAGACAATCGTAGTTCTTTAAAAAAAAACTTTAATGTGTCGATTTATTTTAATTTTTAAAAATCGGCCAAGTTTACATTGTTACCAATTTAGTTTATTCAAATAAAATCTAAAGGGGTCCTAACTTTTGGGTGGTTAAAAAAAAAAAAACTCTCTAAAATATCATGATCTTTTAAAAAGGTTTTTTTTTAATTAATTTTTATTACAAAAATAATTTTCTATGTGAGGAGTTCTAAAAAAAAAAACTAATCCTAAAAATTCCTAAGCTAATATATACATATACCTATCTATATCATCATAATAATTAAGGACCTACTAAAATAATAATAATAATAAATAATTAAAAAAAATGGGGGATAATCGAACCTAGCTTGGCGTGGACATTGGTGAAGTGGCTGCTCAGACTTTGTGCTGTTGTGGATGGGATACACAGTGGACATTGCTGTTGCATGTTTAGGTTCTTTGAGTTTGGTTTGCTCATGTGTTATGGCCGCTAGCTGTAGCTGGTCATGATGTTGGTCAATGAACGACGTATACTTGCTGTATTGGGGACGACAAGAAGATGAGGATGATCGGTGCTTGTTCGGCAAAGGACGTGGATGTATGGTTTGGAATCGTTGTGCAGCGTTGGTCCAAGTTGTTGCTTTTGAGTGTTGTGAGTTGTGCTGCGGCTACGATAATCAACACTTAAAGTCCGGTTAGCGTGGGACTAAGTGCTTTTCTGTTTAGGGACTATCAACTTCCGAGTTCAATCATGTGCAATAGGGACATCGGCATGGAGCTTAGACGTGGTGGCTCGGCTGTGTTTTCATACGGTTGATCAATTAGTTTTTTGTCTGTTACTGTTAGGATAGCATATTACTATTCGGCAACACGGTGAAGCTGTGTGCGTGTTGGATGCTAATGTCTGTGGCCTGTTTTAGTTCCTGCAAGGGCTCTTGTAGACTTCAGTGTGTTGTGTGCTGATCGCTGCAGGACATGAGACCCTGGAATTGCGGCAGTGGATGGGCGACAGATTGCTGGTGTAGTTGGGGCTCCTGTTCTTTTTTGTTCTGTTTTTTTTTTACTGCGTGAAGTGTTTATATAGTCTAACCAAATCATATTATATCATATCTAATTATATCTGATTCATTAATTAAATTAGATTCAAATTTAATTCAAATATGATTTAACTAATATTCATATGATTTGATTAGATATAAATCTAATTTTAAATCTTACTTCTGCAAAGACGGAAAAATAAAGACATAGGTGCTTACTAAGACTCGAACCCAAGACCTCAAATTAAATCTACCAAAATACTCTGCTACTTATCCATTAGGCCGTTGACCTGTATCTTACATTCATTGCAATTAAATTATATTTAAACTATCCGATTCCCTAAAATAAAATTTTTAACTAAACTAATACTAAAACTAATTATTCCTAATATAAATTACTTCTTAAAAATCTACGAAATCTTTATGATTTTTCCTTTTCTTATTTTTTTGGTATTTTCATCATTTGTTAATTTTTATTATTTTTTATTAATTTTTTTGTTATTTTTAATTTAATTTTTTTGTTATTTGAATTAGGACTCTTTTTGTAAAAATAAAAAATTAAGACTATGAAGGGGCAAAAATTAAGTATCTACAGTTAGTAAGCTCATTAGGACACGACCAAGTTTTCTCATGTTTTAGGTCTTAACCAGCTCAAAGGGTACTTTGATCGCCTTGGTTAATCAGCTTATTAGGGCACGACCAAGTTTCTTCATCTTTTAGGTCTTAGTCAGCTCAAAGGGCACTTTGATCACCTTAGTTAGTCAACTCATTAGGGTACGACTAAGTTTCTTCATCTTTTAAGTCATAGTCAGCTCAAAGGGCGCTTTTACCGCCTTGGTTAGTCAGCTCATTAGGGCACAATCAAGTTTCTTCATCTTTTAGGTCTTAGCCAGCTTAAAGGGCGCTTTGACTGCTTTGGTTAGTTAGCTCATTAGGGCACGACCAAGTTTCTTCATCTTTAAGTCTTAGCCAGCTCAAATGGCGCTTTGACCACTTTGGTTAGTCAGCTCATTAAGATACGACCAAATTTCCTCATGTTTTAGGTCTTAGCCAACTCAAAGGGCGCTTTGATCGCCTTAATTAGTCAGCTCATTGGGGCACAACCAAGTTCTCTCATTCTGTTAGGGTTTTAGCTAACTTTAGGAGCGCTTACCCATTTCATCTAGTTTAGGACCTTAGGCAGCTTAAAGAGTGCTTTGCTTTAATTATTCAACCCATAAGGGGGTACGACCAAACTCTCATGATTCCTTTTAGGGATTCTTATCAGCCTACAAGGGTGCTACCTTCGCTATTCTTCTTTCCAAACTTATCATTATTAAATGTTTTAGCGTTCTTTAGGATAGAGTCGTCCTGAGATAAAAATGGTATCACTTTTATCTTTTTGGCAAAGTTTTATTCAAACTTCACCACAAAGAAGGGCAGCTGTAAATACTCGATTTTTGCCTATAATGGTTATAATTTTTGTTTTTAGGGTCATAATTTAAAAAAAAAATTTTGAAAAATGATAAAAAAAGATAGAAAATTGTTAGAAAAAAAAAACTAAAAAACTAAAAAGAAAAAATTCGAAAAAATTAATTTGATGGAATCTTGACTAAATAGTTGTCGAAAAAAAACAAATCTAATACGACGACGTTAAATCTAATAAAATCAAGATTTGTAAGATTTGAATCTATTTTGGATTTTTATCAATTTAGATTCGATTCAATTCAAAAGATTTGTTTTCGAGTTTATAAATAGGGGTTGCATGGTGTGAGCCGGGGAGAACAATTACACATTTGTTAAAAACACGTTCGAACCCACTCCTTAAACTAATTCTATAGTTGTGCCTGCAATAGGACTAAAGATCCAATCTGTTCCCTTTCATCAGCTTTATGTACTTTGCCTTGCACGTATATAATAGTGGTTTTTAATTATTGTCTATAGCTTGTCTTATTCATTTATTTTTATTTCACTTAGTATATGCGCAGCTATTTTTAAAACTTTGCTAATTTTTTTTTTCATCATGTCTTTAATTGCTAGTAATTAGTTATAGTATTAGTGTCTAGTGAACATGTATTAAGTTAAATTTTAGTTTTTTTTATTATTTTTTTTTAGATTTCATATTTTCAAAATGACATTTTTATAAAATCTCATATTTTACAAAATCTCGTTCTTTGTATATTGTATTAATTTAGAAAAATTACATTAGGCATGTTAGGGTTTTCTAGATAAAAAAATCATTTTGATGTTCATAAAATAAAAAAAAATCTTTATTTGACTTCTTTTTTATAGTTTAGACATCTTTTCTATGATTAGACATCTTTTTTATAATTTAGAATTTTCCATTATTTAGGTTTATTTTCTATGATTCAAACATTTTTTCTATAATTTAGATTTTTTTCTATAATTTAAATATCTTTTTTATAGTTTAGATATCATTTCTATGGTTTAGACATCTTTTTATGGTTTAAACATCTTTTCTATAGTTAGACATCTTTTCCATAATTTAGGCTTCTTTTCTATAGTTAAGCATATTTTCTATGATGTTTTAAGCATCTTTTCTATATAAAAGATTCATCATGTAGAACATTGCATATTTCATAAAATCTTTAGCGTTTTTTTTTTTTTAAATAAAAAAAATTATCACTTAGTTATTTTTAAATAAAAATCTTTATTTGGGACTTTTCAAAAATTAGGTTTTTAGTTTTTTTTTTTATAATTAAGAATAAAAATTAGGCTTCTAGGGATTTTTCTTAATAAAAATAAAATGATTAATAAAAACGCAAATTCAACTAATCATTTTTTTATATAAAAAGAATCGACACATTAAAGTTTTTAGAAAGAACTACAATCGTCTGATCTCGGCTAATGGGTACGTAGGTGCATTCAGAGCGACGATAAAATCTGTAGAAACCTAGGCTTTTTTTTTTTAGTTTTTGTTTCCTTTTCTTAAAGATATTAAAAAAGATAATTTAGAAGAATAATTCTAATTTCGATAAATAGATAGTAGTACCTATTAGAGTTTAATAGGTTAGCCTCCGGATTTTGATTCCTCTGGTTTGTATTAAATTGAAATCGAAGACCGGTAGCTAGATCTTTTCTTTTTCTCGTCTCCGATTGAGTGGCGACTCTAAAAATTATTTTCAATAAAAAACCGGAATTTCTCAATTTCCATAGTCGAGGATTAATATTAAATGGGTTAAGGTTTAGTATTAATCAGAAAATAGGAAATTAATTTTAAATAAAAGAAACCGAAAAATCAAGTTCGACAATTAATTTTCTTAAATCCAAACTTACGGGATCATTTTTACTAATATTTTTAACTTCGTTGTAAAGTTTGAGCTAAATCGAACAATTTGCTCAATTATCCTAAATTCTATGAACCTAACCCTAAGTACTTGATTGTGGGGCTTACATGTAGTGAAGATCTGTGTATGGTAAGCATAGTTTTATTATTACAATGTTCTTACTCTGTTCTTCACCCTGAAAACAAAGCAAGCCTTTTTTCTATCCTATATGAGTGATTATTGGAGATTAAAATTGTTAGTATGTTAGTTGAAGTTTTTGGGTAGTGAGTGTCATATCTCGAAGCGGTAAAGTCGTAACTGTCCTGCCGTGCAAATCATTTTAATATAGAAGTTGATTATACAGCCGCCATCTTAGACTTGATTTACATCAGGCATCTACTACTAACCTGCTTTGAAGTAAATAATTTATAGATTAAACATATTATTTACTTATAAACTTAAGCAAAATACATACTTATAATATTAAAATAATTTGAGTATATTTACAAGATTTAGCAATCTAATCACAATCTACTCAAGTAATTTATAAATTAATACTAAAAGCTTTAAAATAAGTTTAGCAAGAGAGTGTACTTAGTCTTCAGTTTACATCCTCACTCCTCAAGATCCCGCAGCTGCTAGCTTCAAGGGAAATGTAATTCGCTTTCTAGCTAGCACTTGCAACAAATGTTTATAGGGATGTGAGTAACTATAGCTCAATAAGTTAGGACGGAGACTTAAAACCATATAGTAAACATAAATAGAGTTATCAACCAAATTATTAGGTGCAATGCATATTCAAATAAATGTCATCATATAATGTTGTTTTTCCTGCCGTGAGATTAGAGAAATTACACTTGCTTTAATCCGGATTTTAGAGTTTCCATTAATATAACAGCTTATGACTAAACCCAAGCTTATGAAATGGAAACACCGCTCCTCTCGTAACTACCTTTGAACGATTAACTTCACCCTTATCGCGACCTCTTCACTTGTTATTTAGTTCGACTAAGAATGAAGAAATGACCAATTATGCTATCCAATGCTATCCAATGCTATCCCTTTCAAAAGGGTTGGTATTCGATTGGAGAATCTTAGGTTTCCCTTAATGAGTGGCTATGCATGTTCAATTTATGTTTACAAGTCATATATTTGATTAGGGCGAGTTTAAGGTGATCAATCATTTTATTCAAATCATACAATACAAGTCAATAAATCAAATCACATCATCAACTCCAAAACAAACATAGGCGTATAGTCGACCATTTAACAAACACAATCAAATACAATTTTAAGCCTCCAAGTACTATAACTTAATACTTCGAAATATAGCAATATATTAATCCCAACTTACGTGGACTCCTCACTTACTCGTTCAAGGTATAACTCGTATTGGCCATCGTAAAAAATCCCTATAATACAATTATTGTTTCAGTTTCCCACATAATTATTATAGATTGATTGTATCCTATAATGCTTATTGTTATCTTTGGTTTAAGGTTTAATATGTTCAATTATCTAGGTTTTTGAGTCTTTTATAATTATTTTTTATTTAAGCTAAGTTCTAATTCAATTTTCGCATCAATTTCTAAATTAGGTTCTAGTTTGGTTTTTAAATACAATTTTATACGCGAACCCTATAAACTCATTTCAACCCATAATGTGAAATTAATCACATTATTTTCAGGTATTCTAAATATCATAATTATCCTTAGTCAATATTTTATTATATTCAGTATACTTAAATTCTTATTAATGTATCGAATTTATTTTCGATGTGAGAAATTTTTAAATTTTTTATATAATTACCCAAATTTAAGTCTCTTGCCAGATTTTGTATATATTCCTATTATTAGTATAATATCAATTTTTATTCTAATATTTTTTATTTATTATATTTTCAATTTTTCATATTATGTATTATTACCTATTATGTACATAATACATATCTAATATTTCTATTGCTCCAAATATTATCTCTCAACATTATTTAACATCTCAAAATATCTAAGTTCATCCCAAATCAGATTTTACACCTAATTACCATAATTTACAAAATTAACTTAAAATTTAATATTTATCTTACTACTTATTTACTACATAATATCCTAATAATTATATCTACCACTCTAAATGCTACAAAGAGCATACTCCATCAGATTCCAACATTCTAAAACACGTAATTATGTACTAAATCAATAATTATCTATCTAATTATCTAATTAGCCCTAAATTACCAATTTTATGTATCATTTTAAGGCCTAAAAATTATTTAAAAATGTCAAAAATTAATTTTTGAAAAAGAGCTTCATAGCACTATTCTATAACCCCTAAGTAATGTATACAAAAATTTTGAGCTCAAAACTATACTCTAAAGATAATTTATTTCTAACCCAAACAAAGCATGGGTTTGCACCATTTCTTAAGGATAGTAAATTTCTAGATGAAAATTTATCAAATAAAATCTTTCCCTAAATAGACATACTAAAATATATCAGAATAACAAGATTCATAATTTTGCAAACATGTTTAATATTTTTAATAATTTAAGAAAAATCGAAAGGGAATCGGAACTTACTGGCATTGCCTGCTTTGGCCACCAAGGCCTTGTCAGCTGGCTTAAGCGCTGCCACCACTGTGTAGTGGTGGTGGACGTTCACTCTCAGGTTTTGTTAGATGTTAGTTTCCCTCTAAGGCTCTAATTACATTGATTTTTGTAATTTTTTTGAAAACTCTAATTTTCCCTTTGTTTTTAACTCTCTCAAACTTTCTACAATTTTAAACATCTCAAATGAGCTTCTGTAAAATTTTGGGTATTTATAGAGATCTTGGGGATTTTTTGTGCATTAAATTGAGATGATATTTACCTTATCTCTTTTTTTTCTCACTTTTTATTTATTGCAATTTAATTGGTTGTTTTTATTTCTTCAATTCTAGATTGCTATGCCCCATTTTTGGATATGTCCTTATTTTTCTATAATTTTTTTTATTTTTCATTAATTATTTATGCATTTTCTTTAATTATTTAATATTATTTTAGCCTATTTTAAGTAATTACGTGTGTTTTTACCTACACGTATATACATATATGATATAAATAAATACTCTTAAATATTATTTAAGTTATTTTGTGATTTTTAGTATGCATATAATTTATTTGTAGCCTATTTTGAGTATTTTAAGCAATTATGCATGTTTCTACCTACATGTAAATACATATATAGTATAAATAAATACCCTTAAACATTATTTAAGTTATTTTGTGTTTTTTAGTATGCATATAATTTATCCCTAGTGATTCGTTAGTTATCAGAATACATTTTACGTATTTTCGATAAATAATGAATAATATACTTAAAATTTAAAAATTTTATATTCATTTATTTTATTACTTATTTTTTTAAATTCAAACTTATAGAATTGCTTTTATTAATATTTCTAGTTTTATTTTATAATTTAGGCTTAATCGGATCCTTCAACTGATCGCCGTAAACTTTATGTATTAAACCTGATTCTATAGTTATGGAGCTTACAGTAAAGAAACAAATAGGGCTTATAGAGTTCGGTTCGTGGAATTTAGAGCAATCGAGCAAACTGTCTGATTCAGCCCAAATTCTACGATGAAGTTAGGAATATTAATAAAAGTAATCCCATAAGTTCGAATTTAAGAAAATAAGTAATAAAATAAGAGGATATAAAATTTTCAAATTTTAAGTATATTACTTGTTATTTATCAAAAATGCGTAAAATGCATTCCGATAACTAACGAATTGCTAGAGATAAATTTTATGCATGCTAAAAATCATAAAATAACTTAAATAACATTTAGAAGTATTTATTTATACCAAATATGTATTTACTTATAGATAGAAATACGTGTAATTACTTAAAATATGCCAAATAAGTTAAAATAAGATTAATTAATTAAAAAATTCGTAATTAATTAAGGAAAAATCAAGAAAAGTCAGGAAAAATGAAAAAATCTCTAGAATTGAGGCGTGGTAACTTGGGAGTGAATAAATAAAAGCAACTAATAGTAATTAGCCAAACAAAAAGCAAATTTAGAAAAGGATAAGGACATTTGGCAACTAGAAATTGGGAGAAAAAAATCAAACCAACCCTATAAATACCCCAAAATTTTTCAGAAGCTCATTTGGTTAGTTGGGAGAGCAGAAAAATTAGAGAGAATCGAAATATCGAGGGTTAAGTTTATTTACAAAAAATCTGTGCAATTAGGGCTTTAGAAAAAAAACCACACTCGACAGCCACCTGAAAACGAATGGTCACCACCACACCACTTCACCACCACCACCCAAATTGGCTAACATACCTAAGGTTGCCGTTAGTGGCCGGAATCCCAACGGCCAGGTAAGTTCAATTCCAGTCTGATTTCATAAAATTTATTAAAATTATTAATTTTGCCTAGAAAATCATGAAATTTGTTATTCTAATGTTTTATTATATGTAGATTTGGGGAAAAAATAGTGATTAAGTTCAATCATGTCTGTAAATATAGGGTACTTAATAAATTGAACAAAATCGAGTATATTTAGAATTATAAATAAATAGGCTTAGAAGTGTAGTTTGGAGCTTAAAATTTTTTTATAGACTATTAAGGTAATATAGAACAATGCTATGTAGCCATTTTTCTAAAATTGATTTAAGAAAATATTAAGAAATTTTTAGGCTTTAAAATGATGTATAAAATAGGTAATTTGGGGTTAATTAAGTAATTAAATGGGTGATTACTGATTTAGGGTATAATTATATGTTTTAGGATGTTTAAATTTGATAAAGTATGATACTTGTAACATTTAGAATAGTAAATGTAATTATTAGGGTATTATATAGTATATATGTAATAGGTAAAAATGGTGTATTTTAAGTTAATTTTGAAAATTAGAGTAATTAGGAGCAAAATCTGATTTAGGGTGAATTTATATAGATTTTGAGATATTAATTGATGTTAGGGAATAATATTTGGAGTGATACAAATATTAGATGTATATTATATACATAATAGCTAATAATACATAATATGCAAATATTGAAAATATTAGAATAAAAATTGATATTATACTAATAATATGAATATATATAAAATTTGATAGGAAACTTAAATTAGGATAATTATATGAAAAATATAAGATTTTCTCACATCGGTAGTTAAATCAGAATTAGAATGTACTGTACAGACTAGAACATTGGTTAGTGACAAAAAATAACATTGAGGATACCCGAAAATAGTGAGATTAATTTCATATTATAGGTTGAAACAAGTTTCTAGGGTTTGTGTATAAAACTGTACTTGGAAACTAGACTAGAACCTAATTTAGAAATCGATGTGAAAAGTAAACCCAAACGTAGGCCCAAACTTAGAATAATTGTAAAAGATTTGAGAACCTAAATCATTGGACATATTAAATTATAAACTAAAAATAACAATAAGTGTTATAAGATAAAAAAACTAATCTATAACAATTATATGAAAACAAAGACAACGTTGGTATTATAAGGATCATTGTCGATGGATTGAGCGAGTTTTACTTCGAGTGAGCAAGCGGGGAGTCGAGATAAGTTGGGTTTAAGACATCACCGTATTTTGGAGCACTCATTTGTAGTACTCAAAGGCTTCAAATTGTATGAAATTGTGTTTGTTTTAAGCTGATGATATGATTTTGATGTGTTGTTTTGACTTATATTGTGTGATTTATATGAAACGATTAATCACTCTAAACTGGATCTAACCAAATATATGACTTGTAAATATAAATCGAACATGTATAGTAACCAATTAAGGGAATATTAGGATTCTCTGACCAAATATCGATCGAAAGGGATAGCATAATTGGTCCCTTCTTCATCCTTAGTCGAACTAAGTGATAAGTGAGGAGGTCGTGATAAGAGTGAAGTCAATGGTTCGAAGGTAGTCGCGGGAAAAGCAATGTCTCCATTGCACATGCTTGGGTTTGGTTGTAAGCTGTTGCATTAATGGCAACTCCTTAACCTAGATTAGAACTGGTGCAATTTGTCTAATCTCACAACAGGCCGAGCAACGTCGTGTGATGGTATTTGTTGGAGTACGCATTGCATCTAATTAAATTGGTTAATAAACCTGTTTGTGTTTGTTATGTAGTTTTGAGTCTTCGTCCCAGCTTACTGAGCTGTGGTTGCTCATATCCCTATAGACTTTGTTGCAGGTGTTAGTTAGGAAGCGGTCTATAATTTCCTTAAAGTTAGTAGCTGTTGGATCCTAGGGAGTGAGAAAATACATTTGAAGAACAGATATATGGTCAAGGTTTTAGCTTTTGTTTTAAAAACTTCTATTCTTGAATAATGTATTACTTAGAAAATATAGTGCAATGAAACTTTCAAACATTAATTGTAATGTTTAAATTCTTGTGTATATACCTATTTTCATAATTTTTTAAGTAAATAATTTATTTAATTTATGAACTGTTTACTTCAAAAAGGGTTAGTCATGGATGCCTTGTGTAGATCAGGTCTAAAATAGTGACTGTAAGGTCAACTTTTATCTTAAAATGGTTTGAACAGCGGAACTGTTACGACTTTACTGCTTCGGGGCTTCGGGGTGTAATATTAGCTTCTTTTTATAAGTGGTTTATTAAGAACTTCGATACCCCAACCACCCCCCTGATCAAGTTGACAAAGAAGAGTGAAGGATTCAAATGGAACAACCGAGTTAAACAAAGCTTTACAAAAATCAAGGAGAAGCTCACCTCGACACTTGCCCTATTACTACTAGATTTTGATAAGCCCTTTAAATTGGAATGTGATGCATTAGGAGTTGGAATTGGCGCTGTCCTGATGCAAGAGCGATAACCCGTCACTTACCATAATGAGAAGCTCAGTGGTCCTGCCTTGAACTGTAATGTGTACGCAAAAGAGTTATACTCTCTCTATCGAGCCCTTACTGTTTGGCAACACTATTTGCTGCCACAAGAGTTTATTATTTATACAAACCATAAGTCTTTGAAGCATCTCGGGAGTTAAAACAAACTCTCGAAAAGATAAGCTAAATAGTTAGAACAAACTCTCATATGTTATCTAGTATAGGAAGGGAAGTGCAAATGTGGTTACTGACGCTCTATCGTAACGGCAAATTTTGCTAACCACTTTGCAAATAAAATTATTGGGATTTTCGCTTATCACTGAGCCGTATGCTCTTGATCTTCATTTCAACCCTATCATAGAGTAATGTAGGGATGGAATTGCTGTTAAAGGGTATTATTGTAAGGATAGTTACCTATTTAAAGACTAAAGACTGTGTATACCAAGCTATTCTACACGTGAATTGTTGGTTAAGGAAGCTCATAGTAGTAGTTTGTCTAGCCATTTCAAAGAGACCAAAACAGCCAGTCTGCTGAAAGAAAACTTTTACTGGTCTGGTTTAACCAAGGATATCCATAAGGTAGTTGGTAGTTGGTAGTTGTAAAGTGTACAAGTAAGCTAAGGAGAAGAAGGAGCCTTATGAAGAATACATGCCCTTACTGACGCTAACTTTACCTTGGGTCGACTTCAGCATGGACTTCATTCTAAGGTTGCCCAAAACATCAAGAGGAAAAGATTTTATAGTTGTTGTAATTGACTACTTCAACAAAATGGCACACTTTATCCTGTACCATCAAATTAATGATGCTTTATACATTGCTAATTTGTTTTTGCAGGAAGTTGTTCGATTACATGGAGTGTCGAAGACTATCGTTGCGGATTGGAATACAAAATTCTTAACCTATTTTTGGAAAACTTTTTGAAGAAGACTTGAAACTAAACTTATGTTCAACTCCAGTAACCACCTTCGAACTGACGATTAGACTGAAGTGGTAAACAGGACGCTAAGCAACTTACTTAAAGCTATTATGGGAAAGAACTTAAGAGATTGGGATCTGTATCTATCAGTTATGGAATTCGCATATAACCGAACTGTCCACAGTACTATTAGGAAAACCTTATTTGAGGTTGTCTATGGCCTCAACCCTGCTATTTCCTTAGATATGATCGGCACCCCTGCAGTTGCTGAAGAAAGTCAATCTGGAGTCAACTGAGCTCAAGAATTCTAGTCTATAACTAATAAGATCGCCAAGTTTAATAAGAGAAAACAAGAGATTGGTAGTCGAAACTGCCGAACTGTTTCTTTCCAGCGAGGAAACTTAGTATGGATTTACCTTAACTGAAAGCGATTCCCACACTTGCGATAGAACAAGCTATCTTCTCGAGTTGACGGTTCGTTCAAGGTCCTGAGAAAAGTTAACCTCAATGCCTTCCGGATCAAGTTACCTGATGACTACGGTGTTTCCTCTACCTTTAATGTATCCAACCTAATTTCGCACCAACCAGAGGAAGGCCCCATAAATGCCTAAGAACGATAACCAAAAACTACTTCAGATTTGAGAACAAATCTTTCCGAGTCTCAAGCAAATGATAAGAATCAACCCCCTAGACCGATCATAAGTAGCTAAGCTAGAGGACTCTAAAGACTCACTCGGAGGATCCTGGCTCAAGGCTATATTTGAGACAAAGGTTCTTATCTCAACTTGATCCTCTACTGACCTGACTACCAAACCCTCACATATGTTAGACCTGCTCCTATCCAGTAGTAATGTTTTATCCCAAAAGACAACCTAAAGCTACTTGAGCCGACTACAGACATCCGACCTCGAGTTAAGCTGACTCCTCTACAAAAGTACTGATTGGTCTCTAACCTAATCCAAATCAGGTTGGCCTATGACTATAAATTCTTCTCTCTCTCTCTTACCTACTTGTACCATAATTCTGACATTTAGCTATTGCATGATACGTATCTCTTGGTACAATTTTCCATAAGGATTTTTTACTTTTCCATACTGAATATTCTTTATCTCTTTTATCCTTTTTAGTATATATTATGTAACCTCATTATAAAGATACCCCATTTTATCCTTTCATACATGTAAAGTAATCTTAGTAGACAAGTATATAAACCCCTGCTTATTTGTACGCAAATAACAATAATTAATATCATAATATTAGTAAAGTTTCCTTTAGGCAACTGATATTAGGCAAGTGCACTTATTGAGCCCGAGTCGATCCCTTAAAGATTTCGAGTACTAATATTAACCTTAGCTCTATTATATAACTGGAAAATCGTGTTGAGTTGAATGAATTAAAAATATTAAAATTAACAAACTAACCTAATTATGAGACTTGATTAAGTAATTTAGAAAGCAATAAAACTAAGAACGACTTCAAGAAGGTAATAACGTATTTAGGAATTATTTCCCCTAATGTTTAACATGTGACCGCTTCAAATATATTCAATTCAATTTCTATTATTCTTGACCAGAGAGATTCACAATTAAAGTTAATACCTTTCTCAAGCATACTAACCCTAATCCTAAATTATTTACCGGAATCTCTTCACTTAGTAATATAATTTAGAATCGCATTAATGTATAATAAATTCCCACACAAAACAACAACTGTCCAGAAAAAACATGTATCTTATCTCTAAGTATACATGTAATTCTCTCCAATTATGTAAAGATCTAATTACACATGTAATTTCTCAATTATCATGCATAATATCATAAATCGATACTCTAGAAATATCAATTAACAATTAAACAACATAATCGAATCAATAGAAGATAGAAACTTTATTGAAAATTATAAATCAATCCAATAGTCACATGAAACTCTAAGTTCCATAATCTTAAATGCAAGAATCTTAAGCTATCATAATGAAACTAAAAATGAATTCCAACAAAAGCAATAAATAAAACATGAAAAACCCCTTTTGTTGATGATAAATCTCTTCAATCTTGCAGTTGGGTGTTGCTTTCGCCTTTTTCTTCTCCTTCTCTTCAAGTATCTTCTCTCTTTAATGTCCAATGTTTTTTTTTTCGAAACCTTAGTACGTCCTATTATAATGTATTGTAAAGTTTCTGTTTTCGTCACCAGACACGGCCTGGGACACGATCATGTCCCCAGGTCGTGTAACTTTTTGACCTTAGCAAATTTTTCTGGATGGACACAACTTGGGGACACGACTATGTCCCAGACTGTGTAACTTCAAAACTTCATAACTCATTCATTTGAACTCTAAATTGAGTGAAACTTGATTCCTTTTCTCCATTTTCAATCCAAGAACGCGTTCAAACCTTGAAATCAAAATTTTACTCAATTAAGTATCAATTTTTTTAAAGAAAACAAAAAATGTAAGGGAAATACTATAAAATCATTATGTAAAATATGTTTAAAATCAGAGTTATTAAACTTCCCCACACTTGAGCAATTGCTTGTCCTTAAGCAAATAAATCAAAACAAAACTTTCGGGACAAGAAACACTAAACAAAATTTATCACTATTTAGGAAACCGGTGAATGAATACACTTGACCCATAGAAATGTAAGAAAATCACTTTCAATTAACTTGCAATAATAAAGTCAATCAATTTCACCCTTAACAATGTCATAATTTCACCTGACCATATTCGAATGCTCCAACAATACTTAATACTAGAGTTCATTAGTTAATTTATGAAAGTTGAAGTTTACCCGAGTCATTTAACCAAGGATTCTTAAACTAAAAATTGGATTTAACATCTCGCC
This sequence comes from Lumnitzera littorea, assembly GCA_024138015.1. Taxonomy (NCBI): domain Eukaryota; kingdom Viridiplantae; phylum Streptophyta; class Magnoliopsida; order Myrtales; family Combretaceae; genus Lumnitzera; species Lumnitzera littorea. The sequence goes on along the minus strand of JAMXBB010000001.1, from coordinate 132,341,513 downwards.
AACCGGAAAAAGGTCATAAAAATTTTGTCCATTTGACTAAATGTATACAATTCTCTCTTCCATCTCACCAAGCACCATAATCTAAAACAAACACATTGTACATCCACTCATCCTCTGATCATCCCCCTAGTTCATGCTTTTGTTGAGAGGTCTTTTAAATTTACCTTATTTAAGCACAATTGTGTTGGTAGATGGAAAGAATCTCGTTCTTCTGACGGACCAAGACCGATCCATACCAACTTATTCCTTATATTGATAGTGGGAAAAAACTTTGCTCTTCTGACTGACCAAGACAAATCCTTACCAATTTTTTCTATTCATACACTTGTTATTACTTTTGACCTCTAATCATTGTAATTTTTCAAGGGTTTCTCAAAAGAAGAATTTCATTTGTTTGTTTGCTAAAAATTATAAGACTCTTAAAAATTTCTAAGAGAAAGGTATACATAAAAGTAAATTTAAAAATAACCATGACTAACTCTCAACTAGTGATGTTGCTCTAATCTCAAGTTTTAGAGTTTCAAGCTAAATAACTCGTAACTTTGCCCTCCACAGATTTGACTAATCAATTCTAGTAAAGTATAATAAGATCGATAATGATCAAGATGACACAATTAATTTGGCTCAACACTTGTTAATTACTTTATTGCAAGTTGATTTAAAAATTAATTGGGTCAAATGTGAATAATTGGTCTCCTAAATAGTAACAAATTCATATATATCCCTTCCCCACACTTAATAACTTACATTGTCCTCAATGTACGACTAAAAAAAAAAAAAAACATAGCAGCAAGAAATGAAACAAGAAAAATCAGCATAGTGAAAAAGGAAATATATGTACTGAAAAAGAAACTAATACTTCCTTGCCAGTTGAAAATAAGGTGAAGAAGTTCAAAACGAGGAAGTATCATCATTACATGTCTAATTTCACATGCCCTGGCCAACGAAAAACAACATAAAAAAAATAGGAACTAAGAAGAGGGATTGGAATCCGTCTCTTCATCCTCCTCATCAGATGGTGCCTCCGCCATGGTAGCATCATCGTCGTTGTCACTGCCCTCAACATCCTCTTTACTACCTCCAGCCGCCTCTTCCTCACCACCCTCATCATCCTCTTCTTCACTCTCACTATCCTCATCACGTGTATCCGACTCTTTCATCTTGAGAAAATTTTCCATTTTGTCTTGGCGGATATGGAGTTTATCCACACTTTCTCTGATATAACGAACCTTAGACATTAACATATCAAATTTGTCTTCAAAGCTTGCTGAAGATGTCTAGCCTCGAGATGTGCTGCGGGAGTGTCGACCTTAACGTCTTGTTGGTAATAGGTTCATGAGTCGGAATGAATTAAGTCGCATAGGAGTGACTTGATTGACTAAGGTAAGTGAGGGCCAAACGACAACCTTAGTTCGCATAGCCTGCACAAGTAAGGTGATGTAGGGGCCACAACAAATATGCCCTTTCTTTTGTGTAATGGTGGCTGAAAAGTTCAGCGAGCTCGATAGTGAGATTGATGGTATGTTTATGAATAACACTATACAGATAGAGGCAATTCTTGTTAAAAACCACACTGGTGCTGAGGCCTTTACCAGTCAATGTATGCGCAAAGAGGCAATGAAGAACCCGATATTCAGGCTTGACCAATTGAGAAGCCTTGCTCTTTGTTAGATCATACGCATCACCAACAGTAATTTCGTTCCAAAACATCTCTGGTGTTGCTCCACGGGGAAAACGACATGAGAGACGTTGGAACTCTTTTGTCCGTGTATATCTATCTTCATAGAGACCAAGATATCTGCCCAATTGAGCTATGGTCATGTGGAAAGGGTGGCCACTCAAAGTGAAATGGAGTTTACGTTTGGGGCCCATGCCAGTAATACTCTCTTTATCGAGTTTGTAAGTACATAAAAACTCCAAGGTCAGTTCTTTATAAACTGGAGCTTCAAGAGATAAAAAACGCTCCCAAATGGTTCCTTCCAAGAGCTCCTTCATTTCTATTGTGAGCTCCAATTGAGCGAGAATATCCCAATCCAGACGAAGGGTGTCGCTGAAAGGCTTATTCTTAAGTAAACTATAGTGTTGCGACTGGTAGTCTTCCTTGAATTGAAGCATTGGGTGCTCCATCGGAGGGAGAGTGGCTAATGGTTCAACAATTGCACCTTCTTACGATGAAGAGGATACTGCATATTTGGATTTTCGTCGAACGGTAAGCTTTGCGCGATTTGCCATTGAATACTTCGATCAGGAATCGTGATGTCAGGAATCGTGAAGAGATGGAGAGAAGAGAGAATATAAAATGGATATGTGTTGGTTTGTGAGTGTTTAAGAGAGTGTGTATATGTTTTAATAAATTGCAGGTCATGTGGTGAGTTGTGTGGGTGTTGGGTGGATATAGGCTGGGACACGACCGTGTCCTACACTCATGTAACTTCCTGTGTTTGCAGTGTCTTACCTGGGCGGACATGGGCTGGGACACAACCGTGTCTTACGCCCGTGTAACTTCCTGTGTTCGATCGTGAATTCTGGACGCACATGGGCTGGGACACGACCATGTCCCACATCCGTGTAACTTTCTGTTGGCGGTCGGGAATACTGAGCGCACACAAGCTAGGACACAACCGTGTCCCACGCCCGTATAACTTTCTGTTTGTACAGTATATGGCTGGGCGGACACTGGCTGGGACACAACCGTGTCCCACGCCCGTGTAACTCTCTGTGGGTGTGGCATAAGGCTGGGCGCACATGGGCTGGGACACGATTGTGTCCCACGCCCATGTAACTTTCTGTTCATTTTTTTTTTTATAGCCTAAATTCATGAATTTAATTTAAAAATAAAGGAAACTTAAAGAAATAAAAGTACTTAAACTAGAAAAATAAGACAAAGAAAACTAAAGAGAAGAAAAAAAAATGAAACTAAAAAGGGAAAAGCCTATGACTAAAATTGAAACAAATAAAAGAAGCAAAGCAAAGTTAGATAAAAGAAAAATAAAATAGAATAAACTTAAAGAACTAAAGTGTAAGCAAAGTTAGACATGGGTTGCCTCCCAAGAAGCACTATAGTTAACGTCGATAGCTTGACGAGATACATCTATAGCTCGACAGGATACGTCTTCTCATGATAGTTCTGTCGGGTAGAGATAAAACTCCTCTCGTCCAACATGCTCCAAGTTTCCACTCAAGTATAACTTCAACCGTTGCCCATTTATCTTAAATGTGCCTTTCTCCGGGTGTGTAACTTCAACAGTCCCATACGGGAAAACTTGTGTAATTGTAAATGGTCCAGACCACCTAGATTTCAACTTACCTGGGAATAAACGAAGGCAAGAATTATACAAAAGAACATGATCGCCTTCTTTAAATTATCGACCTTGTTTGATCCGCTGATCGTGGTACTTTTTGGCCCTTTCTTTGTATAATTTGGAGTTCTCATATGCATTCGCTTACCATTCCTCTAGCTCATTCAATTGAAGTTTCCTATGAGAACCTGCAAGCTCAAAATCAACATTAGCACTCTTAATTGCCCAATAAGCCTTATGTTCAATCTCTACCGGTAAATGACAAGCCTTCCCATATACAAGTCGGTATGGTGTGGTCTCTAGTGGTGTTTTGTAAGCGGTTCTGTATGCCCATAGAGCATCATTCAACTTTTCTAACCAATGTTTCCTATGATACTCTACGGTTTTTTCAAGAATTCGCTTAAGATCGCGATTGGCAACTTCCACTTGGCCACTACTTTGGGGGTGGTACGGGGTGGCTATTCTATGTGTAACGCCATAATGTTTCAACGCTTGGTCGAGTTGGGCATTACAAAAGTATGTTCCCCTATCACTTATAATTGTCCTAGGGGTACCAAATCGAGAAAATAGGTCTTTCAAGAATTTTTTTACTACCCTAGCATCATTAGTAGGTAGGGCTTTAGCTTCCACCCACTTAGAGACGTAGTCAATAGCTACTAGGATATATTTATTTCCATTAGAGTTCGGGAAAGGACCAATGAAATCGATCCCCCACACATCAAATACCTCATCCTCGATGATGGGGTTTTGTAGCATTTCATCCCTACGAAATATATTCCCCACTCGCTGAGAATGATCACAAATCTCAACGTATTTCTAGGCATCTTTGAATAAGGTAGGCCAATAAAATCCAACCTCTAGGACTTTATGAGCTGTCCTATTGGCATTATGATACCCACTCGTAGGCCCCGAATGACAGTGGTTCAAAATTCTCTATCCTTCGAGGTATGATACACACCTTCGAATAACATGATCTGCACATACTTTAAACAGGTAAGGATCATCCTAAAAATAATGTTTCACATCAGAAAAAAATTTCTTCTTTTGCTGGTGTGGAAGTCCCTTCGGTATAATCCTAACAGCTAAAAAATTAGCGATATCTACGAACCAAGGAATTTCCATATCACTTACCTAGGCGATGGCGTAGAGTCGCTCCTCAGGGAATTCATCCTTGATTTCATTCTCGTCGAGCATTTCCAAGTTTGGATTCTCCAATCGAGGTGTCACGCCCCGGAGCGGCAGAGTCGTAACAGTCTCCGCCGTGTAAACCATCCTAAGATAGAAGTTGGCCTTACAACCGCTATCTTAGACCTGATCTACACAAGGCGTCCACGACTAACCCGTTTTGAAGGAAACAGTTTGTAATTTAAATAAATTATTTATCTAAGAAAGTGAGGAAATATATATATATATATATTATAATACAGTTATTGCAGTTAAGGTTTACAATATTTCTCTATATATATTTCCTAGTTGTTACATTATTCAAAATGAAAAGTTCTAAAGTAAAAACTTAAACCTTAAAAATATAGTTTTATTCTTTAATATTTTTCCTCACTCCTCAGGATCCAGCAGTTGCTAGCTTCAGAGTAGTTGTTGCCGCTTCTTGGCCAGCACTTGCACGATGTCTATAGGGATGTGAGCAACTACAGCTCAGTAAGTTAGGACGGAGGACTTAAAACTATACCATACACACAACAAGGTTTTCAATCACTTATTAGGTGCAATGCATGTGCAAGCAAATGCCATCGCACGATGTTGTCCGGCCCGTCGTGAGATTAGAGAGATTGCGCCCGCTCTAATCTGGGTTGAGGAGTTGCCGTTAATGCAACAGCTCACGACCAAACCCAGGCTTGTGTAATGGAGACCTTGCTCCTCCCACGACTACCTTCGAACCACTGCCTTCACCTTCACCGCGACCTCCTCTCCTGTCACTTAGTTCGACTGAGGATGAAGAAGGGACCATTTTGCAATCTTGCGCTATCCCTTCCGAAGGGGTTGATATTTGGCCGGAGAGTCCTAAGTTCCCCTAATGGGTTGCCATGCATGTCCGATTATGATTATTGGTCGGATATTTAATTAAGTCCAGTTTAGGGTGATCAATTCTTTCATACAATTCATACAATATGTGCCAGAGCAACAAACAGAATCAGAGCATCACCCATAATCAAGCACATACACACATTCAACTATCTAACAAGCACAACCAAGCATAATCTTAAGCCTCCAAAATACAGCATCGTATTAATCCCAACTTACCTCAACTCCCCGCTCACTCACTCGAGGTCCGATTTACTCAGGCCATCGCCGATCATCCCTATAACACGAACGTGGTTTCAGCTTTTCATATAAATATTCTAAGTTCATTTTATCATATAACGTTTATTGTTAAGTTTTGTTTAAGGTTTAATATGCCTAATTATCTAGGTATTAAGTCTTTTACAATTATTCTAGGTTTGGGGTTAGGTTCAGGTTCGGTTTTCGCATCGATTTCTAAATTAGGTTTTAGTTCGATTTCTAAATCCCAAACATGCTCGAATCCTAATGTGAAATTAATCACATTAAGCTCGAGTATCCAAATATCCTATTGGGTCTTAATTTAGTATTCTAAGCTATTCGGTACACGCTAGTCCTAATTAGGGTATCGGATTTATCTCTGATGTGAGAAAATCTTACTTTTTTATATAATTACCTAAAATTCAATCCTAATTCAGATTTAATATTATTCTGATTTTTACCCTAATATTATCTAAATAACCCTAATTTTTCCATATTTATTAATTTCCAATTCTACATATTCCTAATTTTCTACATTTACCACATAACACCTTCATTACTTACACTTAACACTCCATAGACTAAGATTGGGTTTCTACATCAGAAATTAACATCCCTAAACATCTAATTACTATCTAAATCAATACTTAATATCTTAATCACCTAATTAACTCCAAATTACCCATTTTATGCCTCATTTTAGGGCCTAAAAATTATCTAAAAATTTCGAAAATTAATTTTTGAAAAATGGCTCATAGCACTATTCTATATCACATGAGCATCCTACAAAAAAAATTTGAGCTCCAAACTACACTCCTAAGGTCATTTATTTCTAAACCGAAATGTGCTCGGTTTTGTATGATTTCTTAAGGACCCTATATTATGGGACATTTTTTCATCAAAATAATATTTTTCCTATAAACTACATACAAGAATATCCCAGAATAAAAAAATTCATAATTTTATAATAATATTTACTATTTTTACAAAATTACACAAGAATCGGGCTGGAAATCGGACTCACCGATTTGGGTGGCTCTGGCCACCGCGGGCCGCCGTGGCCTTGTTGGCCGGCCTGGGCGTTGCCACCACCGTGTGGTGGTGGTGGCCGTCCACTCCCAGCTCTTCGTCTGGTGTGGGTTCCCTTTAAAATCCTTAACTGCACAGTTTTTCTTATTTTTTTTTATTTTCTGAATTTTCTCTCGAATTTTCAACTCTCTCTAATTTGCTTTGATTTGTATCTGTCCAAATGAGCTCTGTAATTTTTCCTGCTATTTATAGGGCTTTGTGGAATTTATTGTGCATTAAATGGGATAAGACAATTGCCTTATCCTTTTATGTTGGCTTATTCTAATTGGCCGAATTTTTTCTTATTTTTCCCAACTGCCACAACCCAATTCTGGATGATTCATAATTTTTCCTGATTTTTCTTGATTTTTCCTTAATTAATTATGAATTTTCTTTAAGCATTTAATATTATTTTAGCACATTTCGCGTATTTTAAATAATTACGGGTACTTATACTTACATGTAAATTCATATATAGTACAAATAAATATTCTTAAATATTATTTAAGTCATTCTATTATTTTTAGTATACATATAATCTATCTCTAGTAATTTATTAATTGTTAGATTGCACTTTTTTGCCTTTTTAGTAATTAGCAATTATTATGCTTAAAATTTAAAAATTTTATAGTCTCTTATTTTATTACTTATTTTCTTAAATTCACATTTACAGGGTCATTTTTACTAATATTTCTCTCAATGGTTTATAATTCAGGCTCGATCGGATCTTTCAGCCGATCGAAACCTTGAGTGATTGGTTGTGGGGCTTACACGAGGTAGGTAATTTGCTGCTAAATTCTCAGCATCTTTTTTATCTTTGATCTTTACATCAAACTCTTGTAGCAACAAGATCCACCTAATCAGTCTTGGTTTTGTATCTAGTTTTGCTAACAAGTACCTAAGGGTAGAATGATCAGTATAAACAATTACTTTAGATAGAAGCAAATAAGAGTGAAACTTATCAAAGGCAAAAACAACTGCTAGCAATTCTTTTTCTGTAGTAGTGTAGTTCTCCTGAGCATTAATAAGAGTTTTACTAGCATAGTGAATTGGTTGAAAGTGCTTGTCTCGCCTTTGCCCCAGCATTGCCCTGACTGCGTGATCACTTGCATCACACATAAGTTCAAAGGGAAGTGCCCAATCAGGTACCACCATGATTGGAGCATTGGTAAGTTTCTCTTTAAGGATATTGAAAGCTTTCAAACACTCTTGAGAGAAAACATAAGGCACATCCTTCTTTAATAACTTAGTCAAAGGGCGGGCAATTTTCGAGAAATCCTTGATAAATCGCCTATAAAAACCTGCATGTCCTAAAAAGTTTCTTATGGCCTTAACCGAAGTTGGAGATGAGAGTCTTGCAACCGCATCTACTTTGGCAGTATCCATCTCAATTCCTTGATATGAGATCTTATGGCTCAGCACAATACCTTCTTGTACCATAAAGTGTCACTTCTCCCAGTTGAGGACAAGATTGGTCTCTTTACACCTGGTAAGTACCCTGTCTAAATTATTCAAACAAAGGTCAAATGAGTTGCCAAAAACTGGAAAATCATCCATAAATATCTCCATTATGTCCTCAATCAAATCATCAAAAATAGCTAACATGCATCGCTGGAATGTAGCAAGTGCATTACAAAGACCAAAAGACATTCTGCGGTAAGCAAAGGTGCCATAAGAACAAGTGAAAGTGAAAGTGAAAGTGAAAGTGATCTTCTCTTGATCTTCCGGTGCAATAAGTATCTGAAAATAACCAAATAAGCCATCTAGAAAACAATAAAACATATGTCCAGCTAGTCATTATATCATTTGATCAATAAAAGGTAAGGGGAAATGGTCCTTACGAGTAGCATCGTTTAACTTTCGATAATCGATACATACACGCCAACCTGTTACCATTCTCATTGGGATTAATTCATCCTTTTCATTAGGAACTACTGTTATCCCACTTTTTTTTGGAACTACTTGCATTGGACTCACCCATGAACTTTCAAAGATAGGATATATCATACTTGTATCAAGGAGTTTGATAACTTCCTTTTTGACTATCTCTTTCATATTTGGATTCAAGTGTCTCTGGGGTTGCACAACCGGCTTGTGGTTGTCTTCCATTAAAATCTTATGAGTACAAAATGAGGGATTGATACCTCGAATATGAGATATTTTCCAAGCAATCGCCCTCTTATGCTCCTTGAGTACTTTCAGCAACCTTTCTCTTTGTTCTTTTTCTAAATTGGATGATATAATTACCGGTAATTTGGAGTCCTTCTCTAAGAAGGCATATTCTAAGTAGTCAGGTAATTGCTTTAGCTCCAATACTGGTGGCTCCTCAATCGAAGGTTTTAACTGTGGTTCTTTCCTCTTTTCTAACTCTTTAAACCCTCTCTCAATAGAGATAAGTTTATTTGCCTCCAGTTGGGCTGCCACCTCAGATTTGACAGGATCTTCCGAAGCTTCTTCCATGCCTAATTGCAAGCAACTCTCCAACGGATCCTTAAGAAGAACTTCTTGCAGATAACTTGAAACAAAAGTATCAGTAACATCCAAAAGGTAGCAAGTATCATCTTGATTGACAGACTTTTTCATAGCCTCTAAAATTTTAAACATGATCTCTTCATCTCCTACTCGAAGAATGAGCTTGCCATCACTAACATCAATGATAGCCTTAGTGGTAGCTAAGAATGGTCTACCTAGGATAAGGGACAACTCAAAATCTTCATCCATATCCAATATTACAAAATCAACTGGAAAAATAAATTTACCCACTTAGACTAATACATCCTCAATAATGCCTCTAGGATGCGTCACAGATCTATTAGCTAATTGCAAGCTCATGTGTGTGGGCTTAGGTTCCCCTAATCCTAGTTTCTTGAAAAATTTATAAGGCATTAAATTGATGCTAGCACCTAAATCAACTAAAGCTTTGTTAATTAACAAGTTACCAATATGACAAGGAATTGTAAAACTTCCTGGGTCTTTTAGCTTTTTGGGCAACTTATTTTGTACGATCGCTGAACACTCTTCACCCAAGATGACTGTAGAAAGCTCCTTAAGCTTCCTCTTGTTGGATAACAAATCTTTCAAGAACTTAATGTACTTCGGCATCTGTGACAAGGCATCAACGAGAGGTAAGTTAATATGTAGTTGTTTAAAGAGGTTAAGTAACTTATTGAATTGTTGGTCATTGTGATCTTGCTTGAGTCTTTTGGGATATGGGATGGGTGGTTGATATTCCTTCGCCTTAGATGACTCTACGTCTTCCGTTGCTTTCATCCCCTCCTTGCTCTTACTAGTCTCTTCGCTAACCTTCCTCTCAGCATGCAACTCCTTCCCATTTCGAAGTGTCACTGCCTTGACATGTTCCTTTGGATTGAGTTCTGTATTCCTCGGTAGTATTCCTTGTGGTCTTTCAGAGATTAGCTTCACAAGTTGACCAATTTGGTTCTCAAGGTTGCGATTTGAAGCCTCTTGATTCCTCAATGATGATTTAATATTGGATAAGCGAGCCTCATTGCCTTGAATATATTTTGTGAGAAGCTCTTCCACATTGGATTTCTTTTCTTGAGGAAGAGGAGGTGGGAAGGGTCTCTGAAATCTAGGTGGGCCGAAGTTGGTCTTCTGTTGGCCTTGGTTTTGATTTCCCCATGAGAAATTAGGGTGATTCCTCCATCTGGGATTATAAGTGTTGCTGTAGGGGTTATTTTGTTGCTTGGGTTGATTTCCTAGATAATTTACCTATTCCAGTTGTTTTTGTGCTCCATACCCCTGCATACCAAAGTCACTTACATCCGATTGTACTTGTCGAGGGCCAATAGAGAATGCATCAATCTTCTTACTCAATAAGTCCACCTTGACTGCCAGAGCAGTGGTTAAGTCCACATCATAAATTCCCATAGCCTTTTGCTTGGCTCTAGTGCTTTCCCACTGATAATTGTTCATTGTTATTCCTTCAATCAAGTTTTGTACTTGGTCAGGTGTTTTTGTGTTCAAAGTACCTCCTGCGGATGCATCAATCATCTGTCTCGTAGATAAATTGAGACTATTATAAAAGGTCTGAATTTGCATCCATACTGAGAGGCTATGATGTGGGCACCTCCTGAGTAAGTCCTTAAACCGCTCCCAAGTGTCATATAGCGTCTCCGCTTCCAATTGAGCAAAACAAGAAATATCATTCCGAAGTTTAGCGGTCTTTACAGGTGGGAAATACTTCTCCAAAAGTTTCTCTACCAATTCATTCCAAGTTATGATTAAATTTCGTGGTAGGGAGTTCAACTACTATTCTGCTCTACCCCTCAAGGAAAAAGGAAATAGCCGCAATCGGATGACATCATCCGTGGCTCTGTTGATTTTAAATGTATCACAAATCTCTAGAAAGCTAGAGATGTGGGTATTAGGATCTTCATCTTGGAGACTGTCAAACTGAACATATTGTTGCATTATTTGTATGATGTTAGACGCAATTTGGAAGTTATTAGCCGCGACGGTTGGCCTTGCGATACTAGAGTCAGCTCCAATAAGTGTAGGCCTTAAATAGTCGGACATGGTCCGATTTGCTTCATTACCATTGTTAGTCATGTGTGGTGGATTTTCTTGCTCGATGAATTGAGTGTTGGCCTCTTCACCCTCTTCCTTAATCTCAACGATTGACTCGTTGTCTATGGTAGCTACAATTTGTCTAGGTCGCGATCTCAAATTTTGAAGGACAGTTCTCTCAATTTCAGGATTCAGTTCTACCAAATCTTTCGGGTTGCTTCGGGTCATGCACTACAAGGGTAAGAAATATAGAATCAATTGCAGCTTTAAGTATAAAAATAAACAATGAAGACAAAAGAAAAGCAAGAAAAAAAATGGTTAAAGTAATAAAGCAACTAGCGTTCTTAATATCAAAAATCCCCGGCTACGGTGCCAAAAACTTGATATCAGGCAAGTACACCTATCGATTTTAATATAGCGAATGTGAGTCCAAGTTGATCCCTTGAAGATTTTGAGTACTAATATTAACCTTAGCTCTATTATTTAACCGGAAAATCGTGTTGAGTTGAATAAATTAAAAATACTAAAATTAACAAACTAACCTAATTATGAGATTTGATTAAGCAATTTAGAAAGCAATAAAACTAAGAACAACTTCAAGAAGGTAATAACGTATTTAGGAATTATTTCCCCTAGTGTTTAACATGTGACCGCTTCAAATATATTCAATTTAATTTTTATTATTCTTGACCGGAGGGATTCATAATTAAAGTTAATACCTTTCTCAAGCATATTAACCCTAATCCTAAATTATTTACCGGAATCTCTTCACTTATTAATATAATTTAGAATCGCATTAATGTATAATGAATTTCCACACAAAATAACAACTGTTCGGAAGAAACATGTATCTTATCTCTAAGTATACTTGTAATTCTCTTCAATTATATAAAGATCTAATTATACATGTAATTTCTCAATCATCATGCATAATATCATAAATTGATACCCTAGAAATATCAATTAACAATTAAACAACATAATTGAATCAATAAAAGATAGAAACTTTATTGAAAATTATAAATCAATCCAATAATCACATGAAACCCTAGGTTCCATAATTCTAAATACAAGAATCTTAAGCTATTATAATGAAAATAAAAACGAATTCCAACAAAAGCAATAAATAAAACATGAAAAACCCCTTTTGTTGATGATAAATCTCTTCAATCTTGCAATTGGGTATTGCTTTCGCCTTTTTCTTCTCCTTCTCTTCAAGTCTCTTCTCTCTTTAATGTCCAATGTTTTTTTTCGAAACCCTAGTATGTCCTTTTATAATGTATTGTAAAGTTTCTGTTTTCGTCACCAGACACGGCCTGAGACATGGTTGTGTCCTCAAGTCGTGTAACTTTTTGACCTTGGCAAATTTTTCTAGATGGACACAGCCTGGGGACACGACTGTATCCCAGATTGTGTAACTTCAAAACTTCATAACTCATTCATTTGAACTCCAAATTGAGTGAAACTTGATTTCTTTTCTTCGTTTTCAATCCAAGAACGCATTCAAACCTTGAAATCAAAATTTTACTCAATTAAGTATCAATTTCTTTAAAGAAAACAAAAAATGTAAGGGAAATACTATAAAATCATCATGTGAAATATGTTTAAAATCAGAGTTATCAGTAACCTTAGTGTTCTCTTTAATTTTCAACTCTTATCTATTCCTTTTAGTAAGAAACAGTAGTGAGTGACCCTTTATTCGGATCTGTGAGTCATATCGGATGGATTTTAGGTCGAGTAGGATCAAGTGATGCGTCATATCCATTTGGCAGTTGCTTAGACTTGCCTAGCTTTTCTTTTGTTTATTCTCCCGTTATGGTGCTTATCCGTGTGTCAAACCCCAGAGATACATCATATAGGATTTAGAGATCAATTTTCTCCCTACAATGTAAAAAATGAAGCTAAGATTAAGCTTTGACACCTTACTCGGATGGCTCATGTTAAGCAGTACGTTTAACATTTCTTAAAACTCTTGCCAAAGATATCGAACCTCAATTTGGATGATGCTCTCGTCATATTCATAGATTAGTTGAAGTCTTAAGCTAAGTTAGCGTTAGAATGACAAGGGTAGGGAACATCTTTAAGTTACTACCATTGTAGAAGGTCTTGTAGAGCTTTAAGAGTAAGATGTAAGGTCTTCCATGAGTAATAAATGGGGAGAGCAGGAGGAGGAGATCAAGAATGATAAATCTCCAAGTCCATCAAAGAGAAGGGAGAAACTAGTAAAAAGGAAAAGGACCCAACATTTGAAGTGTTATTTTGATAGACCACATTATAATTAGAATCGTACAGGCTAGGAATAGTTGGATGATTTAATTGTGGAGGTCAGATCCAATGAAGATAGGGAATATCAATTTGATACACTTTGTCTCCTTTACTCCATGAAATCCTCAGATACTAAGGAGCAAATGTAATGACTCGGCAAAAAACTCCTCTTACCGAGGTATTGTCTGGTTTGGCGTAAAACGCCATACAATTTTGTTCCCTTGCATAGCAGCTTCTCAAGAGGTCGCCCATTCTAGGATTGCTCTAGTTCGAGCTGCTACACCAAAAGGCGCCTTGATGATTTAGAATTCTATCACCTGGCATGTAAGGGGTATTATAATCCACCCCCCTTACAGAATTGATGCTCACATCAATTTTGTTACATAGGTTCAAGACAACCACCAGGCAGTATTTCGCCTTTTCGGCTGGTAGATTGCTCTGATACAACTTATAACAACTCGACAACTCGACCAAAACTCCTCCTATCGAAGTATTGTCCAATTTAGCATAAAACGCCGTACAGTTTTGTCCCTTGGTGCAATAACTTTCTAGGAGGTCACCTATCTTTGAATTACTCCAACGAGAGCATGGTTAACTTTAGAGTTTCAACATACTTCGAGCCGCTACACTAAAATGCGCTTTGATGATTTAGAGTTCTATCACATGGCATGTAGGGGGTATTACAGCATAAAGGTTTGATGTATGTTGAAATTATGGTGGCTAAAAAGAAAGCGAATGCGATAGTAGATACAGGAGACTTGCATTTATCCATTCTCAGTGATACTACTATTAAACTTGGGAAGAAGGCTAAGAACAGTAAATCCTAACTTAAGATGGTTAACTCTAAATAGGTCTCAACGTTAAGGGCTACTAAGAATGTAGAGTTTAGCATTTGAAGCTAGCATAGAAAGGAAAATATATAGGTAGTCTCTCTGGATAGCTTTGAGCTTGTCATCAACATGGACTTTTTGGATAAGATTGACACTAAGATTACTCCTAGGTTTAATTGTATTTACTTGCTTAATGAAAAGCATAGTGCATAGTTGCAGTAGTTCAAAAGACTACCCAAGCAACATAGCTTGTAAAGGTAATGCAAATCGTGATGGAGGATTAGAAATGTAAGTCGATTTCTCTTAAGAAAGAGGATCATTTGACTTTAGTGGGAAATGTTTAAGAGGAGGTCTACGATGTGGTCTTACAAAGTTCATAATAAGAATACTTATTAGAGTGAAAAGAAGTCTAAATAGTAAGGCAAGGATTTAGAATAGTGTAGGCGATGTATTCATACGATAGAAGATAAAATCTTAGTAGACGATGTTGTCAGAAATAAGATGATAAGGAAAACGATGTTGGCATCAAGTAGATAGGGGCTCAAATAGTAAGCCGTAATGAGGGCATTGCTGGATTGGATGGGGAAAATGTCACGAACAAATTATTTGAAACCCTATATGGCAATCTAATAGGAGGTTGTTGAGATTAGCTTAGTAACTTATAGGTGAAGATGGAGGTCTGCCTAGAGCATTATGGGTTAAGTTGTCTAAATCTAATAAAGGCCTTGGATCTAGGAATGTTCCACAACGTTTAGAAGGTCCTGG
The DNA here is from genome assembly GCA_024138015.1 of Lumnitzera littorea. NCBI lineage: Eukaryota > Viridiplantae > Streptophyta > Magnoliopsida > Myrtales > Combretaceae > Lumnitzera > Lumnitzera littorea. The sequence goes on along the minus strand of JAMXBB010000001.1, from coordinate 132,326,479 downwards.
ATCCTCATAACATAGTTGGTGGGATAGGGTAGTAGATATGATCTAATCTTAACCATTAGATTAAATGGATCTTGATTATTTATTTCAAAAGTCACATGTATATATTGCAGGTCTTCCTTTATTTATATTCATTTATTCCTTAATGAAAGTTTACATTACCATTAGATTAAATGGATCTTGATTATTTATTTCAAAAGTCACATGTATATATTGCAGGTCTTCCTTTATTTATATTCATATATTCCTTAATGAAAGTTTACATTCTCTTAAGAATTTTTCTCTTTGCTTATTGTGTGTATTGAGTCTCTAGGTTGACTTAGCACTCTAATTGTTCGTTTACTTCATTAAATATAATAACGGTGTAATAAGCAGTAAATGGATTTACGTATTTACTTTAATATAATAGAATTAGTAATACATTATTTTACTTAATAGAATTTAATAGAAAGATAAGTAATTAGTAGAAAATAAAATGTCTAAGATACCCATTATTTATTTAAATAAAAAAATACACAACAGTAGCCCCAATCTAAAATATCAATCCGTTCCAAACCCTAACCAAGTAAAGAAAAAATCAATTGAGCTCCTTAAAGCAATTTCCATGGCCATTATCGATGAGCAATTTTGGATTGTTTCTCCTTTACAACTTCGAATCATTGCTCCTCTTGCATTCCTTTCATGACCTTCTCTCTCATCTCTTATTCCAACCTTAGTGGTTGATTTCGATGTTAAAAGAAATATAAGAAGAATCGAGAAGGAAACAAATAAGAAGCTATCACCAATTTAACAATTGAGATCTACTATATCAAAGGAGTGCATTAACCAATTTTATGACTAAGATCCCTACTTTGTGAGGAAAGGAAAATAATTATTTAAGGACACCATATTAACCTATTTTACTTACTAAAGTACATCTTAAACTCACCTTATCAAGATTCGAACAAATCAAATTAGTTAATCACTCTACTCTCTTCCTTCTAATATACATTAATAGTTTTGTGCATTTCTATTATTATGCATTGCTTAGTCATATTAGTCCATTTGTAACATTGATCTCTTGAGTTCCTTTCTAACTTAGCTTAAGCATACAAAATATACTTTAAGATTTATATACACTCTTATACCTAAAACTAAGTTGAAAGGATTTTACAAATTAAAACTTTGTTGAGTATGAAATTTGAACCTCCTTTGATTTTGATTCATCTTACCTTGCCTATTTAATATGTACCACTCAATTAGAAATCAAAATGTTCTTTTTTGAAACTAAATTTTCTTTAAGAGTTTTGAATTGATTGAAGTCGATAAAAAGGAAGGTAGAAATGAAGTAGATAGATTGATTTCTAATTAGGTTACTAGTTGTTTTAGGAAAAGAAATGAAAATGCTAGGTTTGGATATTTAAACTTCAAAACTCAAAATGAGTTACTGGAAATAACTTTTAACAATAAAAGGGCTTTTTATTTTAAATTGTAAAACATGCTATCTTTTACCCTTTTTTTTGCAATAAATGAGAAAATTAGAAAGGAAACTCATTTTTATTATTTTTTGAAGAAATTTAAAGCAAATAATTATTTATTTTATTTTATAGGAAAATAAGTTTTTATTATTTTTTGCAAAAAATGTTTATTTTTATTTTTTTTAAGAAAATACATTCTCTTAATTTTTATGGAAAAACATCTTTAATATGCTTTTATGGCCACTCCATAAACACCCGTGTATTCGGGAATTAGAATTAGTTTTCCATAGTTCTTTTTTTTTTTTTTAGTAAAACTTTAATACGTTAGTTGTTTCTTAGTTTCCTAGATCTATTAAAGTTTACCTTTTTTTTTATCATTTTTTATATTCTTATTCTTATTTTTATTTTAAGAAAAGTTCTCATATTATAGTTATCATTACCTAAAATTTCCTAAAAAACTCCAAAGTTTAGAGACATTAAATCATGGGTTTTTTAATAGGAAAAGCAAAAAGCATTAAAAGCCTTAGTATTATTATTTTTGCATTTCTATTATTTTATTTATTATATACATTCTTAAAATCCTTCCTCAAACATCTAATATCCTATTTATTTACCAACTATTTACATATACCTACATATTATTATTATTATTATTAAATTCTTATTTTTTAAGAAAATTACTACTACTACCATTATAATATATATTTTGAAATTCTAAAAATCTTAGTTGTTCTTAAGAAAAATTTATTCTAGAAAAAAGCAATTATATTGTTTTCTTTTATCAAGAAAACATTTTTTTATTAATTAGTAAATACTACTATCTTATACGATAAAAGTATAAAATAAAGTAAGATAAATAAAACAAGAAAAGGAATGAGAAATGGACCTAAGCTAAACTAAGAGAAAATTACTTGTTTACTATCAAAATTTTAAAAAAATTATAAATTATATAAAAAAATTACCAAAATACCAAGTCTAAAAATGTGACATAGATAATTCTAAGTGTATCGTATCTTGAAAATGCGATAAAGATAATCACATTTTCAAGATACAACATATTTATAATGTATAAAATGCAAAAAATCAATTCGCAATTATATTATTTCTTGAATAATTATTCTTAAAAAAAAAACAAAAAAAGGACAAAAGAAACTATTTAAGCTTAAAAAAAATCTCTAATATGACATGAAATATCACTTAAAAATAAAAAGAGCTTATAATCAGCCTTAAAGGGCGTTTTTCAACCCTAAAATGATATCAATCAAGCTTGCCTTGATTACCTTGTAATATGTACTCAAAAATCAATCATCGAAAATGTATAATAATAAAAAAAAAATTTCTTAAATCAAAAGTTATGTCTATTTGAGTGTAATCGAAAAAAATGACTTAATTTATCATAAGTTGATATTATATTACATCTATCAAATGCGATAACGTCATAATACTAATATGTCACATTTTTTATATATAATATAATGCCCATATTATTTTAATTGGACTAAGTTTATATCTTATTTTTGAAATATGATAATCTGTTAATATTAATATTATATTTTTAAAATACGATATAAATTTTGTAGTACTTTACCATTATTCTATTCCTTAAATACGAGATTCATATTGTTATGGGGTCGATTTTAAATATAAGATATAAGATTGGTATTTTTATAATTTTTTTTTATTCAATTCATATTTGTGTAATTTTTATTTTTTGAATTTACCTTTCAAACCGGGTAAGAACATGAAAAAGTGATGTAATCGAATCGGGTTGTAAAGCGGGTCGAGTGGTTATTCAGGTTCGAACCAGGTTCACACGGGAGCTCAACCAGCGCAGCTCCCTCAAACCACGACGGCGGTTGTTGAGCTCTGAAGGGGTGTCCGACCATCCTTACTCACCTTCCTCTGTCAACTCGTAGCGGTGAAATGGTGGCAGGTTACAACAGTGGTGTACTTCGGGGGTTAGCCGTCGGAGGTCAAAATTAGGTGGCTTGGTGAGAACTCTTCGTGGAGGTTTGCAGCTAAAGGAAGATGCTTTCTGGGTTTGAGGTCAAGAAAGATAATGGTGGTGATGGATTCTTTTGATTTTAAGAGTCTAGCTTCAAATCTTAGAGCGAGAGGGAGTGGGTTTACAATGCCGAATTGAAAGAGAAAGAGCATACCAAAGCTTGTTTAGGCGAGATTGAGGGTTGATTCTTATTGGAAAATGATATCCGGAGCTCGTTATTTGCAGACATGCAAGGATTCGACTTTGAGGGAGCTAGAAGATCGAAGGTTGAGACTTTTGAATGCAATCCTTGTCTCCTTAATTTAGTAAGTGATTAAGTTGCGTTTGATATGATTCTAGAAGTATTATTCCAGAATCGTATCTTTCCAAGTTCTAAGAGCTCGATTCTTTCAAAAAATGGAAGAATTTTGGAAGATTCGAGGTCGAATTCAAGCTCTTGTTCGTCTTCAATGGCGGACGTTGGTGTGCGTAAGGAGATGACCAATACGCGTGTATGGCACGTACACGATCTGGATTTTTCTCTCCTTTTTTTAAGTCGAAATAAAATAAATTAAATATGAAAAAAGGAAAAACAAAATAGAATGAAATGAAATAAAAATATTAAAAATCTAAATCTGCTTGTAGTAAAACTCAAACCCTCAACCTCTTGCATATAACCCAACATTTTTCCACTAACCAACAAGCACATTCTTATCCTTCGGTGTAATTAAATTCTAATTAAACTTATTGAAATAGATTTGAGCCAATACTTAGCCTAAGTCTATCGATTTACAAAACTTCAACTCTGTATACATATTATGAAATATAATCTTTGAATTCAACTAATTTGATAGAAAATCAAGTTTTAGTTTATTATCGATACGATTGATTCGAAACTCTAAATTTGTATATTTTGAGTAATTTAAGTCGAAATAAGATTCAATTTCAACCTACATCTCACTTAAACCATCATCTTTTGCTTCTTAAAATTGATTGCAACGAGCTTGAGCGAAAAACTTAATTTTTTTTTTTCAATGGATCTCTTTTACTTGAAACTTAGTTTCTATCAAATTGATATACACCTTAAAGCTAAAAAATCTATCTCTAACCCAATAAGGCTAACATCATTATTTTATTTTTGAATTTCTCATGTTTAAGCCTTTTTCTTTTTCAAGATTTTGCAATTTTTAGGTTTTTCCCCTTTTCTTTTTTTTTTTGGTTTTTTATTTCTAATTTTTTTTCTTTTCCTCACTTTTTTCTTTTTCATTTTCTTTGTATTTTCTTGGGCTTTTTCAAATATTCTAAATTTCAAGAATTTTCTAACTTTTCATTTTTTCTTTTTTACATTTTCCATAAAAAGGTAAGAACGAGGTGTCAACAAATGGTACCTGCCATACTAAGACTCCACTTCCTCCTCCTATGCGACCCTTAACCAAGGTTCCTCCTCTCCCATTTCCTTATTCTAGCTACCCTCAACTCTTTTTTTTTTTTTTTTCTTTTTCTTTTTTGGCCATAGCTACCCTCGACTCTTGTTTGCCTAAAATAGCTCATTAACATGAATAGTTGATTAACATAATATGCATGTTCTTGGTAAGGTTCTATCCAAGCTGAAGGTGCACTCTTTGAACAAGGTTCGATTGCCCTATCGTATGAACTATTTTTCCAGAGATTTCTTTTTAATAATTTTTTAAATCACTTTATGTTCCTATAACGCTCAAACAAATGGGGCATTAAGCCGAAGATATTTTTTTTCCCACCCAACCGGTCATTGTCATCTAGCCTATGGGCTCCATTATATTAAAGCCATTGGATTGCTGGGCTTATCCTTTTGGGCCCAAATAGTGGGCAATTACATCAATCTAAATCCTTTAATAATTTATTTGTTACACCGTGGAAGCAAACTAGATTCAGATTAAATATTTAACAAATTTCTTTCCTCAATAATGTATTAGTTAATTTACATTACGGAAGCATAGTAGATTTCGATGAAGTTATTTAACAATTTCTTGAGAAATTAATCGAAAATTGATGTGAAACTGTGAAATGCAGCAGATAACTCCAAAGTCAAACGTAGCGTCGTTATCAGTGTGGCATATAATGAATAAAAAGTAGTACATTGAAAGAGAAAAGCATTAGAAAATTCAATCACATACGTGGGATCCCTAAATACATTGATGTAATGAATGGTGTTATTTTAATCACGTTCGGTTAACGAGTGCTCATGAAATATAGTTTTAAACCTTAATTATTAATATTTTATGCATAGAAGTATAAAAAACTTTTTTTTTTGTTTTTTTTATTAGAATCTTAAATATATTTATTGTAATAGAAAATGTTTCTCTCTCTCTCTCCCAGACAGATAGTATTTTATTAAATTTAAACCTTAAATATATTTATTGTAATAGAAAATGTTTCAAACTAATCCATAACTTAGTTTCCTTCCCCAAGTTTCTCTCTCTCTCTCCCAGACAGATTGTATGTGTTTGCGTTGCGTGAGTTGAGCTCCTGGAGACTTGAGAGAGCTGTCCCTTTCGAATTCTCTCTCTCTCTCTATATATATACACGTACACAAGGTTTAGATAGAGGAGAGGAGGTAAGAGAAATCGGAAGAAGAATGAAGAGGAGGAGAGAGATGGAGAAGGTTTCAGAAATAAGGTCTGCCATTGAAGAGCTTTCTTCAAGCTCAATGGTCAAAGCTAAACCACTTGGGGTCAAATTGGGGCAAGTTGAGAATACTGATGATGTTGTTGCTGATGATCATCAAGATGCTTCAACATCATCATCGCGTATCCCCATAAAGCCTTTTCTTTCTTTATGCAACTCGGTCATTCAAGTTCTGGGTTAGTCTTCTTTATTTTATCTTCCACTTGATTATGTTATTCAATTTTAGTTATTTTGGAAAATTTATGATTCTTTTTCTTTTAAGAAAAAAATTTGCTTAAAATTTGTAATTTGCAGATAAGATAGGCCCGACTATGGCTGTTCTTCGACAAGATATTCATCAAAATGTTAAGGTAAAAAGGATTCTACAATGGCAAAACCGGTAATACTTCTTAGATTCTTCTTGTTTCTAATCTATAAGCTAAGAATCAAAGGCTTGCTTAGTGTTGAGATATTGCACTCATCTTACAGATGCATAATTTATTTTTCATTTTCATGATTGGCAAATCAAAGTTAAATAAAAAATTATTAGTTTATTAGTAACATTAAACACGAATTTAAAACCTTTTGACGATCAAGCTATTCAGAAAAATATATATATTTTTCATATATGAAAAATTTTCATGATAGTTTGGAACTTTTGAACTATTTTATAATTATTATCAATGAATCTTTTTTCATGTTTATATTAGTTTGGGTATTTGGGATAGAACTCAGCTATAGAAAATATCCTATAAAGGAGAAGTCATAGGCATCACAAATATGTGTACTGTAACTTGAGGCGAACCACCGGAAAAGAAGTCTATAAGGAAACATGACCAAGACAATAAACTCACCCAAACACAGTTCATCCGTAGGATCTTTCGTACTTTTCTTCTCTTTTACAAAAACAATCATGTCTCTTCTTATAGAGTTTTCCTTTTTTTTTTTTTTAATTTCTGTTTAGTTAAAATAGTGTTTTTGGATCAATAGAATGTTTAAAAAGTTATTACGAAATTTTTATGAAGGATTTTCGAGATAAATTAGAGAAATACCTAAGGAAAAAATGTTTTTTAAGATATTAATATAATATCAATCGATTTTAAAACAGGTCCATAACATTAAAGATAACCTAAAAAAGGTTATATTTTTCTATATATACCTTTTATAAGAGTCAGTCTAAATTGATTAAAAGTTAACTAATGCTTGAACTACTAAGCACAGTCTTGATATAATCTTGTAATTTTGTGGTACATTGGTCAAAAGAATCCCTATCAACATTGTGAACACTAATGTCATTTCATTTTGAATTTGTGCATACATATGGTTAAAGAGCTCTCTTAAAGAATTTTAAAAATAAAATAGAATTTAATTAAAAGAATTCCTTAACATATAATGACATGATAGCTAAAGATAGGGATCCTTAAGATTAAAGTGGAAATCACGATGCTACAACCCTAGTATGTGACGATGTAATCACTAAGGTTGTAAATGTGACAATTGTATTTTTTCACAGTGGGGGAACGTTAGTTCCTACAGCGGCCCTTTTGTGTCTCCATCTGCTTAAAAATAAAAAAAAAAATTGTGTGCCCAGAAAAAAAAAAAAAACAACCCTAATATATGACATATTAGCTGTGTTTTTTAGCCTGTCAAGGTCACTCGAAAGGATAACGTGCACGACAACGCTTTTCCGTCTTCCATGACATAAGGGCCCATGCTTTATCTACAAAAATTACAATTCTTTCCTGCATAATTTCTCTCAGAAAATTTTCTATAAACTTGGTGATCGATAGTAAAGTTCTGAGCCTTTACAAATATTTGTATTGCAAGATTTTTAATAGTTTAATGTTATAACATCGATGTTTTAGAGGGATGAATAAGATTTAATTCTTTCTTTCCAAGAGCTAAAGCATACGGTAGATAAGAGAGAGAGAGAAAATACAAATAACACTCTTAATATTGATATATAAGTGAGGATTTTTCACATTTACAATTAAATGCTATGAATAATCTTTCTAAACTTTATTAAATTAACAAATAACCCTTAAAAATTATAAATAATTCTCTAAATTTTAATATCGGTATCAAACATCTCATTGATCTTATCGAATTGTAATTTGAGACATTAAACTTTACTTATAGTATGGTTTAGTGATTCATTTATAACATTTAAAAGTTTATGAAGAAAAAATTGTATTTAAATCAAAGTTAAAAGGATTATGTTTGATTTAAAAAAAAAAAAGTTATAAATGTTACATAAATCGTAGAGAATCTTATCGGTCGAATATATATAATAACAATAACTCTCATTTATCAATAGGGGTGATTGGAGCAGTATTACCATAATATATATTTGTCAGTTTTGATAATTAAATGATTCCCACAAGATGCCCTTTCTTTTTTCAGTATGCAATCTAGTTTTCATCTTCTTCTTTCTTTTTTATTTCTTTTTTCTAATGTTAAAAATGATTGATTGGTATGGATAGAGGTTGGAATCCATCTACGATTCTGAACCGTCGATTTATTCAAACATGATCGAGATATTAAAAAAAGAGGCCCGGGAAGGTAATGCGAGAAAGCCGACAAGCTGTAGCAGATCATTCGTCTGGCTTACCAGGTCAGTTCAACTAATATTATATTAATTAGATTGTTGAGATCGTAACAATTGATGCATAAACGTTGGCCAACAAGCAATTGACACATAAAGTTTGTGATTGTTAATATATAGTATTAAGAAATACGTAAGGATGTGATAATTAATTATCCAATTATATTTGTTTAACCATTTCGAGGTTTAAGATAAGAAATCAGTTAACAGTATAGGGCGCGAGAGTTGACACTGTTTGTCCGTGAATAATTTGCATAGTTTAATCGCCATGGGCATTTGATAGAACACGTGGCTTCCGGGTAAGATGCCCATCTATTATGTAAAAAGGTTAGAATCGAAATAATATAATATTAAGTTTAAGTTTAAATAAAATTTTGAATTTTAAGGATTGAACTTTACTCCTAGTAATACGTACTTAAAAAGCTATTATATATTATATTGGGTGGTATTTAAATGGCTTATTCTAGTAATCTCCTTGTCATTAAACAGTAACCTAGGGTTCCACATGGATTAAAAATGAAAATTTAAAAATATAAAAGGAAAATGAAAAGTAAAGGGAAAAAAAAGTAAAGAGAGAGAATCGGTGAAGGCCATCGATGTAATCTTCAATTAAGGTAGGTGATTATTTGCCACCAATAGTTGTTCCACTAAGTGTTGGGCTATTACTTAATTTCAGCTAAATAGCTGAAATGAAAAGAAAAATAGGAAAAGAGGAATTACTCTATGTTTGTTCAATAGTACAACTCTTTATCCAATGGTGAGTGGTGGTATCGCCACAAGTGATGGTTACAATCCACCTAGGGCAATAGATCACAAACTAAAGCTTTTAGCTAAAAGGATACGTTTTTAGCTCTTTTTGTTTTTTTTCTATTCAGAATAAAAGCAACCTGACTTGGCTTAAAAGGCCTTATAGTACAAAAAACTTACCATCGTAGAACAACCTCTTACCTGGTGGCACACCACACACCATCTAATGGCTAGTCACATGATCCATAAAATAAAGAGTGGCACCTAAGTTATTGTAGCATATTTTTTTTCTCATTTTGGCAACTGACCGAGGTTGAGTAGTTTCTTACCGCCCTTAAATATGTTATGCCATGCACTTGGTGGTGGCAAGTCATGTAATCCACCGATTATGTTAAGCTACCAATTACCATCCATCCCCCACCTAATTGGCGAGTGAAGACAGTTATGAAGTTCATTTAAAATTAAGAGCATATTTGCAAGTTTTCTAATCATCTTGAGTTTGTTTTTCAAACAAGAAGTATGATAAGATATCAAAGAAAAAGTGAAAATACAATTACTTGTTGACCTTTATTTTTGGGCCATTGAAAATATACTTATTTACTAGTTCTCTTAAGTTATTTTTCTAAAATTATCACTTTATTATATAACCACGTGTAATCAATCATTAATATTATAAAAAAAAATGATATCATGATAATATTACGTAATACTTTAAAAATAAAAATAATCTCAACTATTAAATTTATAACTTTATCTAAAATATTTTAGAAGATCTATTTCCTTATTTATAAATCCATTGCATAGAACAAAAGAAAAATTCCAAAAGAGTCTTTAATGTTTATATCTTTTTCTATTTTAATCCTTATGGTTTTTTTTTTTTTCATTTTAATTCTCAACGTTTTAGATTTTTGACAAATTAGTCTTTCTGTTGCTTTCGTTAATCTTTTCTGTTAATAAGGACATGTGACAGTATACAATTAGTCCATGTGTAATTGTTAAATAAATAAGATATTATAATATTTGAAAAATAATAAAAATATATAAAATGATACTTAAAAATAATGAATATTTATAAAAAATCAGAAAACAAAAATTGCAAAAAAAAAAAAAAAGATACCAAGATAACATATACAATTATATATACTTACATATAAATTCCAAAAATAAAAAAATTAGAAAAATAAAAGGAAAAATTGCAAAAGAATAAAGAAAAATAGAAATTCAGTCACTAAACAAACTCCTCACTTGTCACTTGTGGCTAGATTTTGGCTAGCCAAGGGAACGAGTTGCAACTCATAGTTGCTCTAAGTCAAAAAATAAAAAAATAAAGAGATGAAAACTAAATCAATTTTTTATAGAGTTGTGTGACCTGTTTAAGTTTTTCAATATTTGTATTTTTTTTTTTTAATGGTGTAGTCACCTGTGACTACTTTGAGGTTAAAAGACCCACTTAATATAATGAGGCATGACCCATTCCCTTTATTGGTTGAAATTGGACCATCTAAGGGTAGAGGATGACTAAATTTCTTTTTTTTTTCTTTTTGCAAATTTTTCAACATTTTTTTTAATTTTCAAAATTTCTTATATAATTTATTAATATATAATAAGTATATAAGAATATATATTATATTGCATATACTTTTTTTTTTAATTTTGTAGATTTTTTTTTCACTTTTCAATTTTTAAATATGTTTTTGTATATCTTTATTATTTTTAAACTATTTTATTATTTTTTATTTAAAATTTTCATATGGATTAATCATATATTACAATGTATCCTTATTATCGAAAAATCTAAACAAATATAATGAAACGACTCATTTGATAAAAGTTTAAAATTTTAAAGATTAAAATAAAACTTTTAAAAGGCTAAAAATTGAAATAAATATCGAGGACTTTTCTAACTTTTCCCTAAAACAAAATACTTATAAAAACAGACTTAGTTACTTGAACCATTTAATTTTCTTGTTCAAAAATCAACTTTTTTCCATCAAAATGTAAATATAATGCGCCAAGTAAAATCAATTTAGTTTTTTCTTTTTCTTTTTTAAAAAAAAATTGAAAATCGTGTTAAGGAAATAAAAAAGGAAAGAAGAACGCTTTTTTTTTTCTTCCCCAAAGAAAAACGCTTAGAAGCAGAAAATGTCTAAGCCAAACAGATTCATCATCCATCCAAATGACTTTCTTTATTTCAAGTTATCCAAAGTGTTTACATCCTCATGAAATTTACCGTCTTTCTCGTAATAGTTTGAGCCAAGTATACTTGCTAGCTTCTATGGAAATACGACACGCTTTACTCTTTTCTTAAAAACTTATATATGTATATATATAGATCCATGGATTTCACGGTGGGTATATTGCAAAGATTAGCAAGAGAACCGGGTCAGAAGATGGAGATAGCCGTTGAAGAAGCATATAACGTCACTTTAAGGCCATGGCATGGATGGATTTCATCAGCAGCTTTCAGAGTAACAACAATTGCTTATCTATTACTTTTTATTTCTTATTATTTTTAAGTATACGACTCCTATATATACTTTGCTACATATGTAAATACATGGAACATTGTTATATAATAACGGTTTATTTGGCCATTTTCAGTTCACAACTGAAATAGATAAGGGAATATATAATACCAAGAAATAATTATAGCAAACTATCAATTTTTTTTTAAAAATTTTTGTAACATAGATGGATTCAAATTATTACTAAGTTGTGTATTTATTCTTCCAGGTGGCAATGAAATTACTGCCAGACAACAAAACCTTCATCGAAATTCTAACCACGAAAAAGCAAACCTTCGACGACTTCAAAGAAGAAACACACGCGTTGGTTTCATTGCTGATGCCTCTTTTAGAAGAGATGCACTCTGCCATGGTAAGCCTAATAAGCAAACAAAATAGGGGATATTTTCTTTTTTGGTTCCATCGTCTAATTATTGAAATCATTTTCAGAATTGTACGACGAGAATTTTAGCTGTTAGATACAACTGGGTGATAGGATAATCTTTATAACTGCAACTTTGCTAATATCAGAGCTTTAATGTCTAGCTTTGATTTTTTGACTGATGCAGAGGTTTTACAAGTTGGAGAAGATCAAATCTACTTAGCTAGGCGGTTTAAGAAATGCAACCAATTGTACATATATAGTCCGATTTTGTGTACGGCTCCAAGTTTTCCTTATGTATGATGTCTGATCTTGTAAATACAACAATGTGGCGACATAAATATTGAGTATTTTCTTATCATATTAATTTTGAAAAAAGGGGTTTATTATATATATATTTATTTATTTCAAAAATGAAGTTTTCAAGTGCTAAAACTTTTCAACGTTCGCACAGAAGCGTCATAGCACAAGAAAAACTTCACATATATACATACATACATACGTATCATATATACATATATATATATATATATATATCAACCTCTCCTTTTCCTTTTTTCATTTTAATAAAAAAAACAACGAAAAAAAAAAGAGAGCAGAACCGTACCTGGATTGGCAGCGCATGCGGGTCGGGCGGTGGAGTTCAGTTCGGACCGGGTCGATTCGGATTGGATCTTCGGATTCGGATTAGGTCAAGCAATGAATTCGGGTCGCAAAGAAGTGTGCTCTCCAACGTCTAGAAGGTGCGATTCTATGCCAAATTCATACCAAAACAAACGGGAAAAAACACTTTCGTGTATTTTCTATTAGGCTAGGGGGCTAAACTCAATGCCGTGGCAATTGGCAGTGGTTTGGAGGCATTTGGAGTTGGAGCGGTGGCAGTGTAAGGGAGTTGCAGTGGTGGAGAGTGGCTGCACGTGTATGAGCGGTTGTGGTAGTGGTTACAGGCTGTGGTGAGTGTATAGGAGTGGCTAGCTTCGTGCTGGGGTGATTGGTGGTATTGATCGGAGAGGGGGTCGCGTGGTTGTCGAGTTGCTGCAGTGGCTTAGGGTTTGGGTCGAGAGAGAGTGTGGGGGCTACTGGAGGTTGAGTTTGGTTGGTCAGAAATCGGGTCTGTGGGGGTCCAACGATAGTGTTGGGTGTTGTCTGCTGCTGTGGAGTTTGGTGGAGACAACAGTGTGAGGTGTGGTGGCCGTGTATGGTGAGCGATGTGAATGCTGTTCGATGGTGACAACTATGTGGGGTTTGAGGCTATTGCTGTGATGTGTGTGACTGAGCTCCTGCTGATTGGTGTCGTTGTTTGCTATTGCCTGCTGTAAAGCACAGCCTGGGGCGCGACAGCGGCGTGTGCACAGCGGAGCGTACTGGAGTGTGGTGTTGAAGAATGGAGCAAACGGAGTTGGGGGAGTATCGGTGTGTTCAAGGATGATTGTTGAAGAGGATTCAAACTGTTCTTCTTTGTAGTGTGATCCATATATATAGAATAGGAGATCAAATCCTCTAATTGATTTCCAATCATTTCAAATCTACCTTGATAAAATTCAATTTAGATTTGGAGTATCTTTTAATCCTCATTTTATCAAATTTAATATTATCGTTTTTGGATTTGTGATTTTCAATAATTATTTAATCATGGTTCTACAAAATCCATTTAGAAATACTAATGACTTGATTACTTCAAGGAATAGAATAAAAGATAATAGAATTGGAATTTCTTAAAGAATGAAATTAAGGTATGATACATATTATTTTATTTAATTAGATCTATAAATAATTTAAAAATAAACATGTAATATAATTTTAATGATTAAATTATCCTCAATCCATTTTCTTTCTCAATTAATCATAAAGTAATAAGGGGTAGTGGTGGTAGTTAGTGGTAGCGACTGTAACGGTGGTTAGCGGCGGCGGCGACGGTGGCGGCAATGACAGTAATCAATAGTGATAATAATAAGGTGGTTACGGTGGTTGGTGGTTATAGCGGTGGCAACAATGATGGTAATGGAGGCGATGGTAATAGTAGCAATAGTGGTAGTGATAGTGGGTTAGTGGCGTTGTGATAGCGGGTTAGTGGCGTTGTGATAGCGATTGTAACAGTGGTAGTGGCAGTGGCAGTGATGGTAGTGAAGAATCGTGATTCATTGGTTAAATTAATAAATTTTTATTATTTGATTTTAAATAATAGAAATTCTTAAATAATAAAAATTCTTACGGAATTGCAATTTCGTAGCAAAAAATTAAGTAAACATCGTAATAAGAAATAAAGAAAAAATAGAATTCCAATCTCCCCAAGTGAATATGCCATAATTATTCGGTTAGGTTTGTTATGGAATTCAGGTTCTAAAAACCTAATTTTTTTTTTGTTCATTTATTTTGAAAGAAATTGGGAAGAAAACGATCTAAGTCACGTGTACGTGACCTACACGCCCAATTAGGTGCATATATTGTACGTACCTTTGTGAAACAATTCCTAGGCAAGGTGATCGCAAAGGTTTGGATCGCTTGGGTTTAGGACTATTGGGCCTTTTCGGCCCCAAAAAGTGATAAGGCTTTTAACCCTATTGTGAAACACACAATCCCTTCTTTTAAATTTAATTAAACTAAATTAGATTAATAAATAATTGAACAAATAAAACCTTAAATATAAAATTATCCTGAAATTGAAACTTAAATGGATTGAAGCTCATTAATGAATCAATTTGAGCTTGAATGAGGTTTAAATATATTATATGACCCTAATTTAAGTACCCTAAAAATGACTTATAACTAAATGATTTTTTTTTTTAAATAAAGGACCCTTAAAAAAATAAATCTAAATTATAGGGGCAAAAATAAGGTATATACACTCCTATTATTATACCAAGTAAAATCTTAACTTTAATAGCCAACATCAATTAAATTCGCATCCTAGACCATCTATTGAAAAGCCATGATTTGTTGTATAGGTATCAAATTAACTCTACTCTTTTTCTCTTAAATCATTATCTCATTATAATAGGTAAGACATAGGTATGGCTCCATTTTATATTTTGATATATCAACAAAGAACCTTCAGAAGATTAAGCCTTTACTCAAGGGATGATGGCACATAAATCCAAGTAACATGCATCGATCTTTCCATGTCCTCATATAATGTAGTCGAATCAATCATATTGTCATTTACTTGAAGCACTTGAATTGTCACATGATACTACCATTAAAAAGGCCTCGCCCAACTCCATTCATCTCAACATAGAAAGAATGATGGAACCAAAGTTTTCTTCACTCAGAGTTAATGTGCTGTCTAATATTTTCAGTTTCCATTAGTAAAACCTCATGTAGTTGATGTTTGAAACACATCCCTTGATGGGCTTTGATGGTTAGAGATCAACTCAACCTAGTATATTTCCAATTAATCATACTTGTGGCATCCGTGTGGCTAACTCTAGCCAATTACTACAACCATTATTCAAAAATAGCTTCCTCAGCTCAATGTTAACTCTAATAAGTTTAATCTCAAATGCATTACTCCTCTATTCTATGTGCTTACATGCTTAACGACTACTAACTCTTTTAGTCTTCATTTGTCTCTTTTTGTCACATTTTGAATAGTTTTCCTAAACTCATCATCCTTTCCTTTTATAAGGGAATAAAGCTCTACCATATATGTTTAATTCGTAGTCTTGGGTTGTTTGAGGCTTAAGAAACGGAAGGCTTTGGCAAATAGGGAAGAACATATACTTCAGAGTGGAGATGAAGGGTTTAATAAAAGAGCTAGAGCAAGCATAGAATGGGGTGTCTCATGTGGTAGTAAGGGAAAAAGTAAAAGTATATAAGACAATGAAAGTTTTATTAGATGCATCTAACAATTTATGGTTACATAAATATGTACAACCAACTAAGTTAAATTCCACAAGCTAGGGCTTTTTGAAATTTCAATTTTAATAATGCTTTTGTGTTTGTTAAATAAATGGGAGTTGAGCAAAAACAAAATATATATCCATGTACTCCTAAAGCATGATGTTTATTGTTTTTGTTAGATTTTCATTCTAATATGAATTGATATTAGAAGTGATATATAGCTTTGGGTAGTATGGTCATACAAAAGATTTAAAGTGACTTTAGATTTTGACATAAATAAGTGGATTTTATCATTACAATTGATGTAAATATAGATTAAAAGAATGCAGGCTTAATAGAAATTTGATGGATTTCTAAATGAACATATTATCAAATAGGGTGCTAGGTCTCCTCTTTTATCTCAACCATTCTTCAATGTTGGTGCCTCTAACTTTAATAATTGTGTGAAGTAACACATTTATTCCCATTTAAATGCTACACATTTACATACTCAATCGTATAATGCATGTGAAGTCCATTGAGAATATTAATTGCCTTTCAATACAACCAAATAATCAATTAATACAAGCTGCAATTTATATCATTATCTATAGTCCAACTACACCAAAAGCAGTAATGTACTATTTTTGGGAGCATAATCATACAAATAGATGTTTTTACAAACTTGTCATCAATTATATCTCTCACTTCCGTCATATCGCCCAGGAAATCACAATCTATTTATATCACACCACCCATAGCTTCACTATGTATGATGTTTAAGATTAGGTACTTTCGACTTTCCCCCGCTTTTTGGACACCAACGTTATATTGATGTTTTGTACATTCTTATTTATTTCATGAAAATAGAATACTTCTTTCTTGGTCAAAGAAAATGTATAAGATTGAACATCATGATTTGTATTTCTTAATGATGATAGAATTCTTGAGCTAATAAGTTGCTTTTTCCTAAAAGGGAAAAAAAATTATTTCGGTTCCGTCAAATTAGAAAAGTACAATTAATACTAGATATTGGTATTGTTAAGCTAAATGTATGAATCTACAAGCGAAAAACTATTAGTTAAATCCAGGAATTTATGATTATACAACTAAAACGTGCAATCTAATAAGTACAATTCAGGACATTTGTAAAACCTCAATTTGACTTTTTTATTAAATAAATGGGAGTTGAGAAAAAAAAAATTGTTTATATACTCCTAATTACAAGAAGTTGGCATTAATAGTGTTATATAGTTAAAGTAATATGTCCAAATAAAAAGATTTGAAGTGGTAATAGATTTTGGCGTAAAGAAGTAGGCTTTATTTTTGCTATTGATGAAAATACAGATAAAAAAAATACTTAAACTTAAGAAGCCTACTAAAATTTTATGGAGATCATAATGAACATATTATAACAGGAGCGTAAGGTTTCCTCCCTTATTTCATATAATTTTTTTGGGGGGCACATGCCTTTATCTTTGATAAATCCTTGAAATAATACATTTATCCTTAGTTGCTAATACCTTAAGACACTGAAATAACACTTTTATCCTTAGTTTTGCCGATTAATCATTGGAAAGATAGAAGTGTAGACTTAATTAAGAGAGTCGGATAAGGTCATCAACGTATCGAATTAAGATAATACATTATTAAACTTAATTCTAGCTCAATTAAGAATTTTAAAACTTAACTTGAACTCAATTGAATATATAATTTTAAGATCAAGCCCAATTCACTGACTTGATAATTTTGACAAATTTTTGAAATGATGTTAATATTTAAACTTAACTCGAGTTCAATTAAACTTATACATTTATTGAATATCATAAAGCTTCATCTCTACTCAATAAGAGTTACTAAAGTAACTCAAGCTCAACTATTGGTCAAATCGATTCAAGGAAATAGGAAGTTGAACTTAACAACCTAAAAATAGACCTATCTTGGTTAAAACCTACGTCGAATGTATTAATAATTGTCACAATATCTTGCATACTTTAGGATGCTTTTAAGGTTATTTACACATTTTCAAAAAAATTTCGAGAGTTTTAAGAGAGAGATTACGAAAGCTTTAGAGACATATTTGCAATTTTTGCTATAATAATTTTATCAGATTGCTTTCTGTAACTTTTAACTTCAAGACTCTAAATTTAAAAAAATTTCTTGTTTATCAAAATCTAGCGCTTATTATAGAGTTAAAATTCCCAATTGAGTTTGTCTTTTATTACTCTCCAACCTTGCTTGTTGTAGACTCTAAATTTTTGTTTTAAATATAATGTTATTTTGAGTAGCTCATATTATGTGGGAAAAATTAATATGAATTAAAAATAAAGGAAATGTGATTTTGAAAAATTTTGCACTCAAAAACCATTATCCCAAGGAGCAACAAAAACTTTAGTTGTGCTACCAAAATTAACAAGACATAATTTTCCACCACCATCCACGAACATTAGTATATGAAGTATGAAGCCCATAAATATAAATTTCAATAATCCGAAAAATCAAATGAAAAATTCATTCAGGACAAAATTAACCCAATTTTCAATTCACTCCTTTCAGAGCTTTCCTATGATTCCTAAAAATCTGATAATATATGTTCCAACACACCACATACTCCCACGGCAGGACTCAAAAATCAAACTAAAGACTTTCACATAATTATACATATATACATTAATTTTTTTCATGAACTAATAATTACACTTCAATCAATACATTCTTTTCTCGATCTGTTTCAATTAATACATTCTGGAACTATAAATTCTGTGTAAACAAGTCTTGTCTTATAATCAATAGAAAGATGGTGAAATGCTAGAGCGAGAAACATGAAAAAAGGGAACCATCAGAAACCAGAATTTATCCCCATACACAGAAGTAGTGCGGTCCGCATCATGGTACGACCTTCGTTCATCACGAAGACCGCCATCATTTGGTTCCTCCATTTTCATGGCTTCATAGACAATTCAAATCAAGGAATGAAAGACAAAAACCAGATTAAAGTCGAACAAATGGATGTGGGAAAAAGATTAAAAAGGGCTCAGATAGTTAATGGGTGTGAGAAATTATCAGCACAGATTTATCAGAGTGGTGCATGACTTTCTCATATGCCTCCTCACCGCCATAGTTGAGTACCAAAGCTTTTTTTCGTAAAAAACTTTAAAAAACAACATCAAGCACACAAATTTACAGAGATGAACAAGCAGACATAGACAGAAGTAAGAACGGAAGAAACAGAAAACAACAATTTCAAGCTGTTAACCACAATGATTGGAGCCACTTGGTTTTGAGACTATTTATAAGCTTGAAACCCTAAACAACCCTGCCCTTATGTTATTCCAGTTATACCCTTGTATGGTTAACTAAAACTGTGTCTACTTTGGGCTAAATATCACGATGGGCTTGACTACATTGTATAACGGGTAGGTGACATGAGACAGTAATGGAAAAATACATCTACTTCTAAATTTTTTTCTTAAAATTATATTTGTTATTACCACTGTGATTTTCCCTTTCCTTTGTCGGGGCTCTTCTATTTTTTTCCCCTTCTAGTTGACTAGTTAAAGTTTTCTAATTAATTAAGTTCGAAAATGGCTAGGTATTAGAGGTATAAATGAATTAAGTCGGCTCACAAACTATTTAATTTTGACTTGAACTCGATTCGATAATAATCAAGTAGTACATGAGGTTAAGCTACTTATGTAATAAATTAGGTCAAGTTTTAATTTTAAAATACTAAACTTGTTAGGTTCGTTAACCTAATCAAGATTAGTATAATTTTAGATATATTTTTAATCTTTTTAAATACAAGTGAATTTGAGATTGGTTAAAAAAAATTATAAAATGTTCAAATTTAATTAAGTTGAACTCCAACTTACCAAATATATTTTGAAGTGGAGCTTGAGCTTAATTTGAGTTTAACCAAAATTTAAATTTTAAGTTCAAACTTCAAGTTCTTAAGTTGAGCTCATTTCTATACAGGTTAAACTTAACTCAATTGTGACCTTAGTTAAGTGAAAAAATGCATGTATTATTTGTATGTCCATTGATGGTTTTTCCACATTGTGTGTGTGGCAAATTTTTGGAGAGATAAAATAAGTAGAAATAAGTAAAACTCAAAAGAAAGAAAGGAAAGGAAAGGAAAAGAAAATAGATTTGATTTCTATCATGTATTTGCACATTTAAGAAGGAAATAGACAAAAATGGAAAGAAACTTTTTTAGTTCAAATGTTGGTTTTCATTACGTTGCTCTTACTTTTATTTAGTAAATTTAGATAGTAAACGTGCTTTTATAACTTTAACCTAAGTTCCATCACTTTCTCGCCAAAATTAAAAAGAAATATATTGGTTTAAAAAGTGAAAACTTTCCATTCTTTTCCATTTATTTTCTTATATTTCCCTTTATCTTAAATTATGAAATATAAAATTTTAATTCTTTTTCATGCATTTTTCTTAGTTTCATTTGTTTTTTATCCAAACAAGCATAGTGATAAAGTTAAGCATTTCAAAAAAGTGAAAGTATACTTACTTTTATAATCATCTAAGCTATTATCCTTTTCGCCAATTTGGAAATATTGAGGGGAATCTAACCATCATACATGGTTTTCCATAAATAAGCAAATAAATTTAAAATAGGAAAATATCACGATTTACACCTTAACTTTATCATTTTTTTAATTATATACATAAAATTTCAAATTATCTAATTATATACTTAATTAAAGATTTAGTTATTATTATCTATACTTCAGTTAATTCTTATTTATAGTAATAGTCCATTTAGGATGATAAACTAATGGGATGTCTATCCATGGCCTTAGGAGGGTTGTGCGATCCACATAGGCTATGCATGGCCATCAATGATTACTAGTGGGTCTTACGACTCATATTTTTTAAATGGATTGCAATGTACTATTATTGGTCGCCAGCCCCTCTAAAGCCATAGGCAGCCATTTTATTGGTTAATCTTACTAATTAAACTAACAATATAAATTACAGTTAATTAAGGTATAACTAATAACAACTGAATCTATAATTGTATGTATAATTAAATAAGTTGAAATTTTAGGTGTATAATTATACAAAATGATAAAGTAAAAGTGTAAATCATGACTTGACCCATTTTAAAACTATACATTTTTAACTAATTGCACTATTTTCTTTTTCTTGCACGCCTATTGCCAGGAGTGGTTGTTTTGATTCAAATTTAAATAGCTAAAATTGAATAAAAATAGTGTTAACATCCTCTTTTCTAATCTAGCTCCTTTAATAATTTGTATTTTCTAAATTGTTTTCTCATCTCTATATGAGATCTTTTTGCAGTTAAAATTTTGGTTATATAATTGTGAATTTATAAGGTTAATGTGATCCTTTTCACATAAGAGAAGTATGTCTTCTTAATTTGATAGTTAGATCCCCATCTCTTTTAATTTATCCCATCAAAACTTATTTAATGAGGTGGAAACCTACATATCACCATTTCCTTAAAAAGGAATATGTTAAAGGTATTATAAGGACATATATAACATTCAATTAATAATGAGTTTCATAAAGTATTTAGAGATCAAAACAATTTTCAAATTGATAGCAAAATTCAAATAAGTAGTAAATGACTCGATTTATAGAGATGAACATGTAAGTAAGGGAGGGGGGAAAGAAAAAAATAATAACAACAAGAAACATAACTCCCTAAATGCGAAACCCTAGCAACCTTCTACATGTGTGATCCCAATCATATAAAACCTGTCATCTAATTTGGGCTTGTTATTACCATTAAGCCTGCTATGGCTTTTATTATGCCCCGAAGTCATAAAATTGTAATAATCTTGCCGTATAAACTAACTTATGACAATAATCGACTTTATAGCACTTATTATAGATATGATTTACATAAAGCGTTTATGACTCATCGGTTTAAAGTAAACAACTTAATTTAGAATTTAGATAAAATTTACGATAAAGGTTAAAACCTTGAGCCGTATATATATATTTACATTCACATTATCGTTATAACAGTCTGCTAAATTACATATCATATATCTATTCATAATCCTATAGATACTAACAAGACCTTAGAAACTTGATCATTCGGCTAGTTGATCCACACTCCCCCATAGTTTTAGAAAGAAACTAACCTTTAAATAATTGTATTGTGACATATCAGTCAAAAGTCAGAACCTGCAAGAGATATGGGTATGAGTAACTATAACTCAGTAAGTTGAGTTGAAAACTTATAAAAGTATAACAAACACAAATAAGGTTATCAAACAATTAATTATATGCAATGCAATAAACAAGTGCCATTACATAACGTAATCTAGTTCGTTGTGATATCAGAGTAATTTCACCTGCTTTAATTCGGGTTAAAGAGTTTTCGTTAATGTAACAACTCATAACTAAACCCAGATTTGTGTAATGAAGACATCACTTCCCCCAAGATTATCCTTTGAATTAATGTCTTCATCCTCACCACGCCCCCTTCTCTTATTACTTAATTCGACTAAGGATGAGGAAAAAATCATTATACTATCTTGCGCTATCTTTTTCAAAGGTGTCGGTATTTAGTTAGACAATCCCAATGATCTCTTAAAGGGTTGCAATGCATGTCTAATTAGGGTATTTAGATCGGTTATCCTTAAGTATGTTTTAGGGTTATCAAACAATTTTATACCATTTCATTCACATTAATCATCAATACAACACAGAATTCAGCACGAAATCAAATACATAAGCACATGTGTACATAACTACTTACAAACATAGTCAAATACAATCCTAAGTCTTTAAGTACTCTAAAATAATACTCTAAAATACGATAAAGTATTAAACCTAACTTACTTTGAACTTTTGGTCTCTCGCTTAACCAGTTGCAGGTTGACTCATCTCCGTATATCTTATAATATAAATATGCTTTTAGTAGTTATATCTTGATGATATATATACTCTAAGTTATGATTTAGCTCAACTTTTCATTTACACATATTATTCATTACCAAATCATTCTATGTTAGTTTATGATTCAGTTTCTGAATCCGATCCCAATTCAAGTTTTAAATCAATTCCAATCCATAAGTACTATACATAACTTTTAAAAATATGTTCTGAACCCTAATGTGAATTTACTCACATCAGGCTCGAGTATCCTAAATATTACATTTGGTTCTAAATCAGTATTCTAGTTTACTTGGTATATTCAAATCCTCATTAGTGTACTGAATTTAGTCCTGTTATGAAAAAATTTTGCATTTTTTATATAATTTCCTAAATTTAAGTTTCGCACTAGATTTAATACATATTAATATTATTATTATATTATCCAATTTAACCTAATATTTTATATTTACCATAATTCCAATTCCACAGATGATCAAATTGCCTATATTTATTACATAATACCCCTACTAATCATATCTAACACTCTAAATACCACAATTATCATACCATATCAACATCTTAAAATCTGTAATTATATACTAAATTAGTAATTGTTCAATTAATCATTAATTAACCCAAAAAACCCCTAATTATATGTATATATATATATATATATTTTAAGGGCCTAAAAATCACTTAAAAATTTATTTCTGAAAAAGGGCTTCATAGTATTGTTTTATATTACTTAAGTAGCCTACACAAAAAAATAAAACCTAAAACTATACTCCTAAGGTTATTTAATTCTAAATCGAAACATGCTCGGTTTCTTAAGTATCATATATTTCCAGATATAATTAAATCTAACTAATATTTTTCCTTAAATCTACATACAATAAAACATAAAAATAATAAAATTCATTATTTTCTGGATAACATTGATAAATTTAATAATTTACACAAAATTGGTTGGAATTTGGACTCACCAGATTGTTGGACTATCGGCCACCAATGGCGGTCTAGGGGGTGTCGGACGGTCGAGGCGGTAGGTGTAGGGTGTGGTGGTGGCGACGGTTTGGCTCCAGGTGATGATAGTTCATGGGTTCGGTTCAATTACTCCTATTGCACATAATTTTTGTAATTTTTTGAAAAACCTTAATTCTCTCCCTTTTTTGGTTCTCTCTAATTTTCTAAGATCTTAAATAGACCAAATGAGCTTTTGGTGGAGTTTGGCTATTCATAGAACTTTTGGGGAATTTTGTTGCATTAAATTAACTTGATAATTGCTTTATCCACTCCAAATTATCTTTTTAAGTGTGTGAATTTAATTGGTCCAATTTTTTTCCTTCTTCCCTGACCTGCTACAACCTAAATCTAGATCATTCACCACTTCTCTAATTTTTTTTCTTATTTTTCCTTTTTAAAAATAATTTTCTTTAATTATTTTTAATTTTTCTAGCATTTTTTAGGAATTTTAGGTAATTTCGTGTGTTTGTACCTACACGTAAATACTCATAAATATCATTTATGTTATTCTATGATTTTTAGGGTGCATATAATTGATCTTTAGTGACTTGTTAGTTATTAGAACTCATTTTACGTATTTGTGATAAATAACGGATAATGTACTTAAAATTTGATATTATAATATTCTATTATTTTATTACTTATTTTTCTAAATTCAAATTTAAGAGATCACTTTTATTGATATTTCTAGTTTTATTTTATAATTTAGGTTCGATTGGATCCTTAAATCGATCGCCTTAAACTTTATGTACTAAGTCCAACCCTACAGTTATAAGGCCTACAGCTTTAGTACGCTGTGTAGCGGGTAGGAAGTGAGCTATTTGAGATGTAATAGAAAACAAGTTAAACTTTCTAAAAATTTACTTTAGGGGTTTTATTTATCAATTTTTGTAATCTCTAAACATAATATAATATGATATATGAAAATAGGATTTTTCTGCACCTCGATCCTTACTTTTTAGGAGATTAGTTCAACTTTCATCTCATCCTTAATTTATATACCTTTAAATTTAGATTATTAAACTAATTCTAAATTCAATAGTTCAGATTTAAAATAATATAAATAAATGGTGAAATGAAGGATTACACTAGTCTCGTCAAAATGGAGGGCAAATCAATTGTGAGTAAATTGAATATAGCAAATAGTGAAAACAAAAAAAGAGCTAATTAATTGATCACCAATAAGACCAGAAAAAAAAAAAAAACTAAGTTTGTCAAAATTTTTGAAACTATTCTTACTTTCACAATAATCCTTGTATCTTACACTAATAATTTAGGGGGAGCCAAAGCATCAAAATGGTTTTATCTATATTATGAAAGAGTTTGGAAATATAAGTAACCATCGAAATAATATCTTGATTTTTTAACTTTTTAAATAAAATTTTCATTATTGATAAATAATTATATTTAATACATTTGATTATAGATATATGATAATTTATGAATTTTAAGAAAATATAACTCTTCCTATGTTTCTCTCTCTCTCCTCTGACATTCTTACTATTCCTTCTCTCTCTCTCTCTCCTTCAATATTTCTATTACTCCTTATTCCTCTCCTTACCACCCCCATTCCCTATCTATTATTATCTTTTATCAATATTATAATATATTTAATTATATTGCATAATTTTATTTATTTTGTACATATGCAATGAGGGTACATCATTTACTAGCATGAATATAAGTATAAAAGTAATTTACCATCATGTACGTTTCTTATTGACTCTTTATCTTTATCTTTTTTTTTTTTAATAACAGAATTTTTAGCAAGGAAATATGATGGGAAGAAAATTCCTTTTGCATAGGGTGGTGTGAAGGTTTTTTTATTTATTGATTTTTCT
Source organism: Lumnitzera littorea (assembly GCA_024138015.1). NCBI lineage: Eukaryota > Viridiplantae > Streptophyta > Magnoliopsida > Myrtales > Combretaceae > Lumnitzera > Lumnitzera littorea. The sequence goes on along the minus strand of JAMXBB010000001.1, from coordinate 132,300,610 downwards.
AATTAATTTAGAGACATTTACTCATTAGTTATGTTATTAGGAGATGTTTTAGGAGTTACCATGTTATTTAGACTTACTATTGTTTAGTAATATTTATTTACTCAATACTACTAATTACTGGTAGTTTAGATTGGTAGTTTTAACTAATATTGGCAAAGAGTCTTATTTTTATTTTTTCACTTCTTATTTGTTGAGGGATGTAACTAGGCTTGTCGTTACAAGGTACTTGACTCGCCTAGTTATGGGATTAAAAAAAAAAAACCTAATGGGAAACCCATTATTGGTAAAAAATAATAAATTAATAATATCATATTAAATAAATTTTATAATATCTAAAATAATAAATAAACGAAAATGATGACGATAATAAGTTTGATTACATTTACAATTTTCTATTAGTATTATGAATATGTATCTATATGAATTTTTTTTTATTGACTAAGAGAAAGTGGGTGTGTATTTATCATATAATAGAGTACTTAAAATCAAAACATATTTAAAGGTTAAGATAGAGCCTACATAGATCATTAACCTATCATATAGCAATCCTACTAGGTGCTTTATTGATGCCGTAATAAGATACATAGGATGAAGAGGGTACAGTAAATGGATTTCTTAATCCCTATCGTACTATTCATGTTTTGTAAATAATACAAATTAAGTTCTCATGCAATGATTAATGAAGGAAAAATAGTTAGTTGGCAAAAAAAAAAAAAATTATAAATGGATTAAGAAGCAGGTACCTTGTTAAGGTCACTGGACAGGCTTTGGGTATAGGATTAAAAACCCTATAGGGTTTGGAGACGGTTTGGAAATCTTGTTAATGTAGCGAAACGGGTTTTGGATACCTATGACCCATACTAAACTTGCTCCGTTTACATCCCTATATATGTCTCCGAGATTATTCGCATTTCTATATAATAGGTAAGGTCACATGAGACATTATTAAAAAATACATCTACTCTTAAAGGATTTTCAAATTATATATTTGTTATTGTTGGTGTGACTTTCTTTTTCTTTTTGTATTCTATTTTAGATAACTATTGGGTAATTTAAATTTTGAATTATCCAATTATATAAAACTTGACATCTTACTTAAGCTTGCTATTACCACCAAGTCTATAATGGGCTTTATAAGACTGTATAATGGGCATAAAGTAGGTTATTTGAAATGTAACACAAAAAACTTTCTAAAAATCAGAATAGGGGTTTATTTATTTATTTTTGTAATTTCTAGACATTATATATATAGATATCTATAAATATATAAATATGAAAGTAATGACATATTTAATTGTATCGCGAATCAATAGCGAGTAAATTGAATACAACAAAGTAAACATAAAAGAAGAGAAATCAATTCATCAACAATAAGAAGTGGGAAAAACTAAGTATTCAAAAAATTTGAAACTATGCATATTTTCGCATTATCCTTATATATCTTACCCTAATAACTTAGGGGTAGCTAAAGCATCAAAAGACTTCATATGAATAAGTACAAAAGTTCACTTGAAATTTCACGTGTACTTTTCTTATCAACTTACCTCTTTTTTTTTCTTTTTTTCTTTCCATATTAGTATTAAGCAATTGAATTTGCTAGTATTTTAGTAAGGGAAGAGTGTGTATGACAATTGTTGGTGGTGGTTGGGTGTGTATGACAATTGTTGGTCGTGGTTGGACCAACTTCAAGTGATATGGCAAGTGCGATTCTAATGAGGATTAGGCTTGATGGGCTCCTTGATCCTGATTACTTGCAAGAAAGCCCTTTGTGGATATGTCCATGAGGACTCTTTGACACTCAAGTTTGCAAAGGGGATGATAAAAAGGTAGAAGTTAGGGGTGTCCGAGCACTAAGGCCCTTTAGGAAAGTGCTTAGAGGTTCTAGAAGTATAGGGAGAAGAGTAATTAGTTTAGATGTAGGAATTAGGTTTGGAATCCCCTTACTTGTTGACCCCCTTACATTGTGTAAGGGTGTATAACTTTTTGGACACGTGTTGACTTAGGGTTCGTTTGTATTGGCAGTTAGTAAGAGACATGCGTCATGGAACTAACAAGGTGGCTTTAAGAGTTGGTCGGCCATGATCACGCTAGTAGCTATATCTGTGATTTACAAGTCTAACACTGTCAGAGCATGTTGGGTATGCTGGTCATACCATGGATGTCAAATGGTAATTAATTAACTAAAATGAGACGTCGGCGGTAAGGACAAAAAAGGGGACGAGGAGTCAAGTAAGGCGGTTTAAGCACATTGTAAGCAGCAAGCTGGGTATTAAGGAGCTCGTGATGTTAGAGTTATCTTCACCTATAGTACTTGGACTCAATGAGAGAGGGGTTCTTTGCACTCTGAGCTCGATTGGTCCATTGGTGGAGTCTTTACGCATCAAATGAGACTTTTGGCTTAGGGTTCGCTACAGTGCTTACTTGAGTCCTTAGGATAGGTGCTAGATTGGTTACTTCCACGGGGCTTAAGGATGATTAAAGCGTTCGAGTAAGTTGGAACACATGGGGAGAGAGAGGCCGAGTTGAGAGGGGTTGGAAATCATTGCTTTATGAGCTAATGAGCCTTTTTAGGGCCTTTGTCAAAACTGGGCCTTAGATCTGCTAAAATTAAGTATCAACGATGGAAATGAAGATACTGAAGCAGTTAATCTTAGAAATACCAACAGGAAAGTACCTAGAGGGGACATAACCACAAGATCATCACATATATTAATCTACCTCATATTCATTGACCAAAGGAATAGGGTTTATGGGGAAGTTCGAGTTAAGGTATCTAGGTATGATCTGCTGCTAGGTCATCTTTATTGGTAAGAAACTCTAACCAGTCTTATATTGCCACTTCACCATCTAAAGGAATTCTTTCTCTTGAGGAATACATCATTTTATTTTTGAAATTCCTAAAAAGGTGTCCTTAACAATTTTTGTATCATTTAAGGAACCTATGATATAAAAATTTTATAAAACTCAAACTAACAGGAAAAGAAAGTAAAAGAACACTTTCTTGAGGTCCATGCTAGAGGACCCAAAAAAGGTGAAGGACCTCACTTTAGCATGGATACCTTAGTCTAGATTTTTGCGATAGGCATCTCTAATAAAGATGAACTTAGGAAATACTACATTTAAGCATCACTGCCTTATCTAGTAGACCTATTTGATTGAATTTTAGACTTAAGACTATTTTATGCTTGATGTATGGACAATCATGCTTTGATGCCTATAAAATGCATCTTATTCTTAATTTATTATTAAACTGGTAACTAAGTATGACCAAAAGTACTTGTGAGTTTCGTGTAGTAGAGATGAGCTAAGATGAGATACATTCATTCACTAATCAAGGAAAGCATATCCTAGGCCACTTTGTTAGGTATAAATGACTTAAAAGTCCATGATCATTGCAAGATGCAATTGGGTATAATTTGCCCTAGTAAACTAAGCGAATAGTGAAGCTTGTGATAATGCATTCTTGCACGAATTAATCTAGGATATTAAAAGGGAAAGGTACAACTATACACGAAAGCTTACAGTAGATTAAGATTATAAAAAATTTTCGATTTTATTAAGGTAGCTCGAGGAATACATTCATATACTTTCAGAATCTGTGCTACCGAATAGTTTGACCACTACAAAGGAAATTTAAAGGATCCTATACTATTTAAGAGGCATTTAAATTAATAAAAAATGGAAGAGGTTAAATAATTTGAGTCAAACCACATGAAATGATTGGTTCAATTTGGAATTTAAATTGCTTGAAAGATTGAGATGCTTTAAATAAGTTAATTGACTAGGATTACTGAAGTTACTATATAGAATGATCAATTAGCTCTCGATACTAGAAAATCAATTAATTGAGATAAGATTTAAGTAAAATGAAATGAGATGAAGTGTAATGCCTAGTTTTCTAGTAGTCTACTTAACCTACTTATCAACCTATATTTCTCCATCATGGTATTTAGGGGAAGGAATGTTATACCATCCTCAAAACAAGAATAAGGCTAATAAAAATTTTCAACCTCCACCTATGTTTCGTAATCACAATCATTTTACATCTCATACGAAACTTACCAGAAAAACACCTTTTGAACATCAAAGTGCACTTACCGGGTGCTCAAATTTGTAGCACAACCTCATACGGTATCCACAAGGCAATTTGCTACTTGTTCACAACTCCGTCTCTGTAGGATTGATTCACCAACCACCCAATATAGTAATAATAGAGCAAACTCCCTTGATCAGAGTATTTTATTTCAGGCCTACAAAACATCATTTGGAATTTTAACATGCCAAAAATTGTGCTCTATAAGCATTTCCAACTTAATCTAATTAGGCCAAAGGGAGTCTCCACGGTCCATGTAAAGATTCCAAATAATGCTTCGTGGGCTTGGAGAAAAATATTCCAATAAAGGGAACTTGCTTTAAAATCACTAAATTGGGAGATTGGTGAATCAATGTGAACAGTAAATTGCTTTGTTGATACCTAGCTTGCGAGTTTGTGCTACGGGTTCGACCGCTCAGCAAGTGCACTTTGATGTTTGGAAGGTGATTTTGCTAGTAAGCTTCCTACGGGATCTCAAATTATTGTAATTCACAGCGGGTAAGTCTTAGGAGAGCCGAATGGCGGTTAGGTTTTGTGTGTGCAAGCCCATTTACATTTACCCAGCCCATTTCAAGTAAAATGTCTTTCTAAATTTTCCATTATTAGTTACCGAAATGCTCTTTGCTTTTAGTTTACTTTTAGGACTACTTTAGAACCAAAACGATCTATACTTTGGCTGACGGCACCAAAGAAAAAAATAAAAGAAATAAGAAACAAAGATATATACTCTCAAGTCTCAACCTTATAGGGAATATATCTAAATTTGTTTTAGATCTCAACAAAGGTAGATAAAAGGATTTATAAGTTGGAAAAAATAAAAAAGTTGCTGGTCCTCGTATGATCAACTAAACCTAAATTTCTTTCTCTGACGAGGTCTCATATATCATTGGTTCATTTCAAGTGATGTCACACCAAGATCCCAATCAATGTTTATTGGAGTTGTTATTCGATGCCCTAAAATTACCTTGCCAGTGGATGGACATTGACAGCAACCATCCAACGGTTACTACTATATTAGAGATCTATAAATTAATCCAGTTCACGTATGGGATTATTAAAACTAGAAAATCCACTTTTACTACTTATTACATTTAGTTATAAGAACTAAATGGACTAAAAAGAATTAAAAGGTATAAATTTATTTTACCATGTTTGATTTGTACATACATAGCACAAAATTTATATTAAAATATTAATTATTTATATTATAAAATAAATATTTTTTATAATATTTAATAAAAATAATATTAATTAACTCAATTTAATAACATGAAAATGTATTTTTAAGAATGTAAAATATTTTTTAAGTAAATTTTATTTTTGCATTATGATGTAGATAAGATAAAATTTAGACCTTTTATCCAGTTCATCACTCTAATTTTTTGTCTAACCACGAAGGCATGCTTCCATATATGGGATTATTAAAACTAGAATATCCACTTTTACTACTTATTATATTAAAGTAATGTTTAGTTGTAAAGATTGGATTGAATAAAGAGAATTAGATAATATAAGTTTATTATATCATATTTGATTTATATGATACATGACTTAAAATTTATATGGAAAAATTAATTATTTATATCATAAAATAAAAATTTTTTGTAATATTTAATAAAAATAATATGAATTAACTTAATTTTATAACATGGAGAGATATTTTTAAAAATATAAAATATTTTTATTTTTTTATCTAGTAAATTTTATTTTTATGCTATGGTGTAAATATAATAAAATTTGAGCTTTTTATCTAATCCATCACTCTAATTTTTTGTTTAGTTATAAAGTAAAGCTACAAATGAAACATGAAATAAAATTTTTTATTCAGTATAATATTATAAAAATTACGTAACTAAATACTATAAAATACGAGTTGTACTTCTACTATCGATACTGCATCCTCCAGTTAAATTGATATACATCCAACCACCAGGTTTTCATTTTCATTTTAAATATTACATGGAGTCCAAAGATAGTTAACTTAAACCTGAATATAAGAAAGTTTTAAGGATAGTGAAAGATGAAACTTACACGAAAGGCTATATCCCGCAATTTACCTCACTAGTATTATCGGAATATAATAATATAACCAAAAATAAATAGAGGGAGAGAGAGCCAAAAAGGATATTGCACAAGTTGAAAAAGCAAACAATCCTAATTACAAAGCGATGGAACTACTAATGATCTAAACGCTTCCTAGAGCGATCGCTTGGAGCTTATCAAAAAGCACTTCTAAATGATTGACTATGCTTATGTATAGGGAAATGTGGGTATTATAAATGGTATAAAAACGGTTCAGTAGCTATTGGGTCCATGAAGGTTGTATCTAGAGTTCTTCTTACTTGGTATACTTAAACATGTGAAACCATATTAACAATGATGTTTTTGCTACAAGTAATGGAGATCACAACAACCTTAAATATGAAGTGAAAATTCTCTTAACTATTGAGACATTTTCAATAAGAAATACTTTTAAAATAAATAACATTTTGAGAAGCGGTTTATTAAAAACGAAACTATAAAACAAATTATATCAAAACAAATAACATCGTGATCTATTTAAATTGCTCTAGTAGCTTATATTGAGTTAGTAAACATCTGTTATTTTTCATCTCCAAAAATGTCAATTTTTTTTGTTAACTTTAATTTCAAATTATTATTGACTAGTACACATTATCCAAGTGATCGAATTCGAATGCACTCATGTGCGAAGATAGATATTAACCTTTGTATGTCCAATGATGGTTTTAGATTTGGAGTGAGTTCCCTCAACGATAGAATTCTGAATTGATCAATTGGGGTTCTATTGCTTAAATTTAGAGAATAACTAAATTGGTCTTCAATAATAAGGAGAGCGATAAACCAAGTTTTCAAAAAGTTTGAAAGTATACTTATGTATATAATAATCCTTATATCTTACCTAAATTATTAGTTTATTACGGAGAGCCAGAATCTCAAAATGGTTTTGTATGAGCAAGTACACAAGTTCACTGGAAATATACAATTGTGTATTTTTATCTAAAAATTACCTAGAGGTGACTACCTCATATTTTTTCCACCTGCTCTCCCATCAACTAGTGTCTCGCTATTTAGGTTGCGTTGCCTGCAAACGTGAGTAATCGTCTCCGTACCGATTAGAAAATGTGCAACCATCATTTTTGCATAAAAGCCTGATTAGCATACACTTTTCTAATTTGGGTCCTTCGGTGATTTGTGTTTTATTTCAATTGGTTGTTCTTATTCCTATACGGGACTTTTCTCAGCTAGAGTCTCTTGAGTATCGGTTAGCGCGCGGAAGTTCAGAAATTGACCGATGTAAGGACGATCAGAGAAAGGTCAACTAAGACAAACTTTATCCTGTTAAAATCCTAAAATCACGTAACTCTTTTAAGGTAACTATATACTTTATCTTAAATTTCTTCACCAAAGTTCCTTTAATATATATATTTTTAATATTTTGTAAACACAATTTTATTATCAATAAATGTAATATTTGTAAATGTTATTTTATCAATTTTTATTTTAAAAAAGAAAAAAAAATTAGGAAGAGGGAATGTGCCCTGTCAGGAGGACGTCCTTGTGTGAAGGGACGCAGTATGTTGCTCAAGAGTGCCTGGACGTTCCTTCATGTCAGCCTAAGGAGCCAAGGATAAGGCTAGTCTAAGAAATCGATCTAAAGAAATTTGACAGGGAGGTCAATTTACCCATGTTGATCGAGTTTAGCGATAAGTTTCTTATGCTAGTTACATAGGGGTGCATGTGCATCTTTATGCTGTAGATATTTTAATTAGTTTCCCTTTTTTCTATTTTATTCTTTTTACGATATTTTTCTTAGTTATTATGATTAATTTCGTATCTAATAGTTTCTATCTTAATATACCTTCTAGTTTATTAGGACGTTATCATATTTCCTTTTATTGACATATTTTCTTGTTTACTTAAGTCTTATTTTATATCTATATATAAGCCAAGTATGTATTAAATAGGGGAGTCAATAAAGATTGTTGAGTTACAACTATTATTATGGGAGTTGAATATTATTCCCTCATTAACTTCAAAATTTATCAATAGTTTATTCTTGTGGTATTCAATCTTGTAACGAGGTTTCCTACTGTTGTATAGTGAAGGATCGAATTTTCCTTTATATCAAAGTTAGAGATTGATTATGATTAGCAGGTGAAGGTTTTTTATCACTACGGTTCTTGATTTTATAAGTCAAGGGCTCGCAATTCCTAGACCCGATTATAGCATTATGAATCTTCCTCGTTCCTCTAACATTTGGTATTGAAGTTTTAGGTCTAAAATCAGATTTTTTTTCGGTTCTTTTTGAGATTGTAGTCATATCCTTTTTCAATTCATCCACACATTCTATTTTTATTCTTATAAAATATAAAAAAGATATATAGTTGGTCGATTGTGATTTTTAATAAAATTAAAAAGATAGAGAAAATAAAATTGATAACTTTTGTTTGAGAAGAAAAATATGCTTGATTGATTGTTTATGATAGAAATGTGAATTGATTGGTTGGTATATAGGATGGAGAGTGATTTTTACACCATTTCCAGATTTAGGACCATTCTTGTCTAGCTTATCAATGATTCTTATCATAACTTAGCTTTAGGATATTTGGTAAAGTGATTGGTGTTAGCAACTATATGAATTGGTTTGTTAAGTTGAGGTAATCAGAGTAAAGAGACAGGTTTGTATTTTTTTCTCTATGACTTTTTATGAAGATGGGGTCTTGTATGACGTGACTCCTATGGATTGATGGGAAAAACGTGGAAATCAAATTGTATGTCATAAGCCGTTGAAGAAAATGTATTCATTTACAAAAGAGGGAAAGAAAATTAGTTTAGTGTCCATGACCTAAGAAGCAATGCAACAACATGTAAGTTCACTAAAGGGTTAGGTACGAGCATGAGCAGTTGACAGGAGTAAGCAAGGAGATTTTAACGGCTCAAGAAAAAGAGGCTATGCAGATTCCTATAGAAGTTGGCAGCCACGAGATTTTTGAGTAGTCAGTTGCTGACAAATTAAAGGTTGTCGATGATGCTGAAATTCTTAGATTCATAGAAAGATGCTACAGATAAAGATTACGGGTGATATAATTGACATAAATTATAACTCAAGAAGTTTTAAATAATTCCAACATGGAGATTGTTAATGATGAGTCAAAGATTAAAGGTATTGAAGATAATAAAAGAAAAATTCCACATTGCTTAAAAGATGGGTAAGAGATGTTTTTATAAATCACACATGAACCGAGCAACCAACACTCTCCAACAACACTTGGATCGAGCTCGTCATGACTCAAACAAGTGATATCAGAGCCTCAGAAAGCCGTATAGCTCAATCATAAAAGATTTAGGGTTTAAGTAAATATAACAAAAAATAATAATAAAAAAGATGCCCAAAACGAAAAGGAGACTCATGTCCTGGCGAAATAGAGAAAAAAAAAAAGGAAAAAAGATATTAAAGACCTGAGGCCTTAGCATAAGCTGAGGCATATGAATGGATTAGGCTAGCTGGACTTAAGGGAAAGTGTTGAAGATAATAAAAGAAAAGTCATTAGCATAGCTTATTTAACATAAACAACTCACACATGAAAAAGGTTCATTTTCTAAAGTATACTAGCACTCTTCAATGGCACTTGGATCAAGCCCACCATAACTCCAATAGAAGGCAAGTGACCACTTGTCCACACTAGTGAATTTGCCTTTGAGCTAACATATGACAATTTAGTTGCATTGATTATACATAAGATGTAGTCTATTATATTAATCTAGTCTTGCAAGAAGCATTCAATTTTGATGAATTTTGTTGATAGGATACAAAATGTGTAGGTTGAATTTGGGCTAATTATAAACTTGCATGTTTGTTTGGCAAGTATTTTCATATGGGCTTGGTTTCTATAGGATAATTTTTTATCAATAAGGTCTAAGTAAAATTTGAAAATGAATTTTCTCTCAAAGAAAGAGGGCATGATGCGCATATGGAAGTTTAGCAATCACCCTAAGTATGGATGTCTAAGGAAAGGTCAACATAAAGAAGTGCGACCACAAAGCCAGTTGGGCAATTTATCTAAGCTTCTTAAGCTGGTTTCATGGGGTTTCCATCATTATGCTTTAGATGTTTTGATTAGTTTCCTAATTTCTTAACATCATTTATTTTATGTTATTTTCCTTATTTATTATGACTAATTTCATATTTAATAGTTTCTAATAATGTAGTTTATTAAGATGTTATTTTATTTCCTTTTATTGAGATATTCTCTAGTATATTTAGTTCTAATTTTATGTCTATAAATAAGCCACACATGTATTGGATGGGGAAGTCAATAAAGATTATTAAGTTATGACTATTATTATGTGAGTTAAGTCTTTATCTCTTCATCTCTTTTAGAACTTATCAAGAATTTACTCACGTTTGGTGTTCAATTACCTAACTATAGGGTTGGGCAAAATGACCAATTGAACTACAAATTTGATCGGATTGGATCGAACCAAACTGTAAATTAGGTTTGAACCGTTATTTAGGTTTGAAAAAATTCCAAACCAAATCAAACCATTTTTTAAAGGTTAAAAAGTTATGAACTAAATCAGATCGTAAATGTAATGCCTTAGGCTGAGGCACTATAGACAGCCACTTGTCCTTAATAATCTACTAACATGCTGAGCTAAACGAGCAACTAAAATGTTCAAAATTATATAATTAACTCCATAACTCTTATACAATTAAGTCTCAAAATAATTGAAAGTCATAATTAAATCTCTTCAAAATATTGAAATTAATATGAACATACATAAACTAAATCCTCATGTTTCAAATGAAATAACAAGTTTATTTATTCTCTTTCACTAGTTGATCACATCTCATCATTGTAATAGTAATAATACTCTCTAGTGTCTTCGTCTTGGTAATAATAATACACTTCCCCATTCTCGTTATAATCTACCTGTTCATCTAAAGATCCTACAATTGAAAAAGAAAAAGGAATGAGCTAATACCAAGTATGGAAACCTATAAACATAAGCGCATATTATGCATCAATCAATATAGCACATATAATAATGCAACAAGAATATATCAAACAAGAAAATGTATGTCATAAGCCGTCGGAGAAAATGTATTCATTTACAAAAGAGGGAAAGAAAATTAGTTTAGTGTCCATGACCTAAGAAGCAATGCAACAACATGTAAGTTCACTAAAGGGTTAGGTACGAGCATGAGCAGTTGACAGGAGTAAGCAAGGAGATTTTAACGGCTCATGAAAAAGAGGCTATGCAGATTCCTATAGAAGTTGGTAGCCACGAGATTTTTGAGTAGTCAGTTGCTGACAAATTAAAGGTTGTCGATGATGCTGAAATTCTTATATTCATAGAAAGATGCTATAGATAAAGATTACAGGTGATATAATTGACATAAATTATAACTCAAGAAGTTTTAAATAATTCCAACATGGAGATTGTTAATGATGAGTCAAAGATTAAAGGTGTTGAAGATAATAAAAGAAAAATTCCACATTGGTTAGAAGATGGGAATGAGATGTCTTTATAAATCACACATGAACCGTGCATACCAACACTCTCCAATGACACTTGGATCGAGCTTGCCATGACTTATACAAGTGATATCAGAGCCCCAAAAAGCCATACAACTCAATGATAAAAGATTTAGGATCTAAGTAAATATAACCAAAAAAAAAAAAAAGATGCCCAAAACGAAAAGGAGACTCATGTCGTGGCGAAATAGAGAAAAAAAAAAGGAAAAAAGATATTAAAGACCTGAGGCCTTAGCATAAGTTGAGGCATATGAAGATAAGTCACAACTAGATTAGGCTAGCTAGACTTGAGGGAAAGTGTTGAAGATAATGTTACGCCCCGAAGTCGCAGAGTCGCAACAGTCCCGCCGTGTAAATCATTCTATGATAGTAACTGGCCTCACAGTGCCTACCATTGACATGATCTACACAAGGCGTCGATGACTCATCGCTTTGAAGTAAACAGTCTGAATAACAGTTATACTACAATTATGATAAATATTACAAATTTCTAATAAACATAAATAATTATAAGTAAGTCCACAGAGCTTCCTAGGAAGTTTTACATAATCACCATAGTTTACTAATTTACATAATAACTATCAGTCTTTAATCTTTAACTACAAGGTCAGTCTAGTTAAACATTATACTAGGTAACTTGATCCTCACACCCCTGGCTTCAAAAGGACTAACCTCTGGGTAATTGTAGGGCGGCATAGTACTTGAAAGGTTCAAAAATCAGAACCTGCAAAAGGATCTATAGAGTATGAGCAACTACAGCTTAGTAAGTTGAATTAGAGACTCATAAATGCATACAAGCACAAACAGGGTTATCAAACAATTATTTTCATGCAATGCAATAATCAAGTGTCATCGCATAACGTAGTCTGGTTCGTTGTGAAATCAGAGAAATTTCACTCGCTCCAATCCGGGTTAAGGAGTTCCATGTTATGCAGCAGCTCACAACCAAACCCAGGCTTGTGCAATGGAGACCTCGCTCCTCCCGTGACTACTTTCGAACCATTGACTTCACCCCCGCCGCGACCTCTTCTCTTGTCACTTAGTTCGACTGGGGATGAAGAAGTGACCATTTTGCAATCCTGCGTTATCCCTTTCGAAGGGTCGGTATTTGGTTGGAGAATCTTATGATCCCTTAACGGGTTGCAATACATGACATTTTTGGTTATTAGGGTCTACTAAGATTAAATTCCGTTTAGGGTATTCAAACAATTTCATATCAATTCAATCAGTCACAAAATCACTCACAATATAAATTTCAGCACGAATTCAAATACATCAAACACATGCGTAAACTACTTACATTCACAATCATATATAAGCCTAAATCTCCGAGTACTACAAAACTAGTACTCTATTACAATAAATAATAACTCAACTTACTTGAAATTGCTCGATCGCACGATCCCTCAGTCGCAAGCTGATTTGTCTCTGGGTGTCCTATAATACAAATAAGTCTCTTTAGTACTTATAATTTATGGTTTCATATTCTAAGTTATATTTTAACTCATTTTTTCTGTATATACCCATTACGTCCTAATGATTCGTTGTACTCTATTTCAGTGTTCAAATCCTAAATGAGATTTTAAATTTTGATTCCTAAGCCTTAAATATGCTCGAATCCTAATGTGAAATTAATCACATTAAACTCGAGTATCCAAATATCCTATTGGGTCGTAATTTGGTATTCTAAACTATTCGATACACGCTAACCCTAATTGCAGTTTCGGATTTATTCCCGATGTGTGAAAATCTTACATTTTGAGACATTTACTTAAAATTAAATGTTATTTTAGATTTATTATTTTTCTGATTTCTATTATAATATTACCTAAATAACCCTTTCTTTTTAGATTTATTAATTTACAATTTCACATATTACTAATTTCTTATATTAATTACCTAATTTCCTAAATTAACCATACTTATTGCTCCAAAGGCTAGGATTACGGTTCCACTGTAGAGATTAACATCCTTAAACATCTAATTAATATCTAAATCAGTAATTAACATCTTAATCACATAATTAACCCCAAATCATCCAATTTTTCCATCATTTTAGGGCTAAAAATTAACTTAAAAATTTCAAAAATTAATTTTAAAAAAATCGCTTCATAGCACTGTTCTACATCATATGAGCATCCTATAGAAAAAAAATTGAGCTCCAAACTACACTCCTAAGCTTATTTATTTTCCGTTCTAATCATGCTCGGTTTTGAACAATTTGTTAAGGACCCTATATTTTTAGACGTAATTAAAATAAATAAATATTTTTCCCTAAATCTACATACATTAAAACCTTAGAATAACAAGTTTCATAATTTTCTGGGCAAAATAACTAATTTTACAAAATTATTAAAAAATCGGGGTAAATAAGGGATTAATCGGTTTGAAGCTTTCTGGCCGTCCAAACCCGGTCCAAGGTTGTCGGCCAGCCCAGATGGTGGGTCTAGTGTAGGGTGGTGGTGGTGGCTCGGTCCCAGGTGGTAGTGAAAGGTGGGTTTAACTCACTTGCCTAATCTGCACAGTTTTTTTTTTTTTTTTTTATTTTCTCTCGATTTTTTCAGTGTTCCTATTTTTCCCAAATGCTAAACTGTCCAAATGACTTCTGGAAATTTTTTCCCTATTTATAGACGTTTATTGTAATTAATATGCATTAATTTGACAAGACTTTGCCCATTTTCCTTGATTTTTGGCTTTTATGTTGTCTAATTTTTATTGGTTGATTTTTCTTTTGCACATCCTGACATGCTACGACCTGATCTTGATTCATCTTATCCTCTTCTGATTTTTCCATAATTAATTTATAATTTTCTTTAATTATTTACTTAGTTTTTGGCCAATTTAGGTAATTTCGTGTATTTTTATCTACCCGTAAATACATGTGGGTTACATGTGAACATTCCTAATTATTATTTTGGTCATTCTAAAATTTTTAGTATACATATAATTTATCTCTAGTAATTTATTAGTTATTAGATTACACTTTTCGCCTTTTCGGTAATTAGCAATTATTATGCTTAAAATTTGAAAATTTTATAATCTCCTATTTTACTACTTATTTTCTTAAATTTAAGTTTACGGGGGGTCATTTTTACTAATATTTCTCTCAATAGTTTATAATTTGGGTTTGATCGGATTCTTTAACCGATCGCCCTAAACCTTGGGTTCTAAGTTCAATCCTACAGTTACTTGACTTGGCTTTAGGGCTTATAGATAATAAAAGAAAAGTCATTGGCATAGATTATTTAACATAAACAACTTACACACGAAAAAGGTTCATTTTCTAAAGTATACTAGCACTTTTCAATGGCACTTGGATCAAGCCCACCATGACTCCAATAGAAGGCAAGTGACCACTTGTCCAAACTAGTGAATTTGCCTTTGAGCCAACATATGACAATTTAGTTACATTGATTATACACAAGATGTAGTCTATTATATTAATCCAATCTTGCAAGAAGCATTCAATTTTGATGAATTTTGTTGATAGGATACAAAATGTGTAGGTTGAATTTGGGCTGATTATAAAATTGATTGTTTGATTGGCAAGTATTTTCATATGGGCTTGGTTTCTATAGGATAATTTTTTATCAATAAGGTCTAAGTAAAATTTGAGAATGAATTTTCTCTCAAAGAAAGAGGGCATGATGTGCATATGGAAGTTTAGCAATCACCCTAAGTATGGATGTCTAAGGAAAGGTCAACATAAAGAAGTGCGACCACGAAGCCAGTTGGGCAATTTATCTAAGCTTCTTAAGCTGGTTTCATGGGGTTTCCATCATTATGCTTTAGATGTTTTGATTAGTTTCCTAATTTCTTAACATCATTTATTTTATGTTATTTTCCTTATTTATTATGACTAATTTCATATTTAATAGTTTCTAATAATGTAGTTTATTAAGATGTTATTTTATTTCCTTTTATTAAGATATTCTCTGGTATATTTAGTTCTAATTTTATGTCTATAAATAAGCCAAACATGTATTGGATGGTGAAGTCAATAAAGATTATTAAGTTATGACTATTATTATGTGAGTTAAGTCTTTATCTCTTCATCTCTTTTAGAACTTATCAAGAATTTACTCATGTTTGGTGTTCAATTACCTAACTATAGGGTTGGGCAAAATGATCAATTGAACTGCAAATTTGATCGGATTGGATTGAACCAAACTGGAAATTAGGTTTGAACCGTTATTTAGGTTTGAAAAAATTCCAAACCAAATCAAACCATTTTTTAAAGGTTAAAAAGTTATGAACTAAATCAGATCGTAAATGTAATGCCTTAGGCTTAGGCACTACAGACAGCTACTTGTCCTTAATAATCTACTAACATGCTAAGCTAAACGAGCAATTAAAATGTTCAAAATTATATAATTAACTCCATACCTCTTATACAATTAAGTCTCAAAATAATTGAAAGTCATAATTAAATATCGTCAAAATATTGAAACTAATATGAACATACATAGACTAAACCCTCATGTTTCAAATGAAATAACAAGTTTATTTATTCTCTTTCACTAGTTGATCACATCTCATCATTGTAATAGTAATAATACTCTCTAGTGTCTTCATCTTGGTAATAATAATACACTTCCCCATTTTCATTATAATCTACCTGTTCATCTAAAGATCTTACAATTGAAAAAGAAAAAGGAATGAGCTAATGCCAAGTATGGAAACCTATAAACATAAGCGCATATTATGCATCAATCAATATAGCACATATAATAATGCAACAAGAATATATCAAACAAGAAGTTATATATATATATAATTAAGTCAATAGTCAACAACAGCTCGAGATCATTTGTAATTAACCCCAAACCTGGAGTATCTTAGACTCTACACATAGTTTTTAGTTAGGATACATGCATTACGACCCCCATGTAACAAGCACTAAGACATTAGCACTGCGGATCTCAGACATCACCTAACCTACTTGGTTCTAGGATACTGGTACTATAACCTCTACACACCAACCTAATCTATCTCATATCATATCTAAGGGGGATTTCATTAGGGACAACATCACTCAAATATCAATTAGGTGCTACCTCAAGAATACTGGATCTTTGACCCCCTAAGCCTAGCCAAAGATAAGTAATAACATTATTTTTATTCCAATTGTTTATTAGTCCGGTTACTTAACTATCCTAGACAATTACAAATAATAAACAAAGGTTATACATACTTGGGTCTCAAATACAACTCATAGAGTCCACCTCAATTAACTTTTTAAGATCAACGCTTGAATAATAAAACAATAATAAATCTTTTAGGTTCTATACTTAAGTTATTTATTCCTAACTAAGTGTTCTTACTTATCTTCGTAGATTGATTAGTTTGGATTTTAGTTCAACTTATAGTTCAAAGATCTATTTAGGCTTCTATTCATTAGAAAAGGTTAGGACAAGATTAGATGAAAGATAGAAATGAGAAATAATAAAAAAGAGAGGACTACAAGAGCATGCCTAATGCTCATGGATGTGTTCTTAGACTATGGTCTTTCTTAAACTATGTCCTTTAGTTCATGCTCGAGCTTTTAACCACCATTTCAAGTCTATAGCTTGGGTCCACAACCATAGTCCACGACCGTAGTCTTAGGTCGTAATCCTCTTGGCATAATTTTTTTTTTTCACTCCTTAATTAAAATTCTCTATGAAGAGTCTAAGGGTAAGACTACGACCATAGTCCCCACCCGTACTCCTCTTGTTTGACAATTTCGATCTCCTTTTCGACTCTAAAACCTCGCCAAATCATCTAACATCAATTCCACACTCTGATTTCTTTCCAAGGTTTGATTTTCTCCATAAAAATAACAACAAGGAACACTTAGGTGTGTTCTAATCTCTAACTCAACAAAAGAAACAAAATAAACAACAAAGTACATACCTTGATCAAAAACACCAAAAGCAATCACAAACCACACAGCACAAAACTTGATTACAATGCCTATATTAAATGTATACACATAAATAATGAATCCAGTCAAGACAACAATATCAAAGACAATCATTATGCTCTTAAGGATTAGGATAATACTCACTAAGTTAAGGGTTAGACCTTACCCCAACTTTTTGCTTTGCGATCTCTAAAACTGCATGCTTCTACTATTTTAAAACGACTCCTAACGTTTAGAAATTGCAAAAAATGAAACTAAGGCTAGAGGAATTGCTTCATAGTGACTCATTTTAGCCTTGCTCCTATAGTTCTCTTAGAGAGGATTCTGTAAAACTATAGGGAAGAAAATGAGTACTAGGGTTTATGCAAGAGCATCTATATATAAGGGTAGAAAAGACCACCTTACCCCTCTAAAAAATATATTATTAATTTTCTTACCCCGTTTACTTATTTTATTATTTTCGTTTTCCTTAACCCTTCTATTAAATTGATTTCCTAAAGTGTCATGGTGAAAGTAAAAAGAGAAAAAAATATTATGTTTTTGCATGAGGTATACAACTTATATTTTCACCAACTTATTAATACCGAAATTTATCTTAGTTTAGTCACTTTACATACATTTGCTTTATTTAAAATCCTCAAATGCTGTAGCCTTAATTTTTAACTTTCCAAGCTCCTAATTTCATGTGTATGTTTAAATTTGCATTCCAAGATACAAACATAGGCTTTTAGTTTTCATTTTTCATTTATCCCGTGTCATTTTTCAAAAAAAAAAAATTGAGATTTTGGTTCAAATCGCAAACTAAACCCTTTTTTTAGGTTAAAAAAATGATTAATTGAACTGTAAGATTAAGTTTGAATTAAAAAAAGAACCAAATAGTAAAAGTTTGAAGGGTTGACAAATTGAACCGTGCCTACTCTTACTTTACTATTTTATAGTTGGCGTAGCGAAGTTCACTTTACATTGAGTTTCTTGATTTGTTATAATTGGCAGGTTGGGGTTTCTCCATATCTACGATTCTCTATAGTTGACAAGTTATAACTCTTAAAACTATTTTTAAAATATTTTGGGTTTTTATGTTTCTCCATCAGGTAAATAATTGCATAATTAGTTTGCTATAAGGTTAATATATTCATCTTCTTTTAAAAGAGATGGTCCCTTCTCCCATTTGATATTTGAATCTTAATCTCTTTTTAATTATTTTATTGACACTATAATATGTACATGTCTTCTCGTTTGTTCTTCATTATCTGAAATTTATGTTAATGTTTCTTTCTAAAAGAGTTTTGTAAATATTTAAAGGATTGAAAACCCTTATGTCCTTTATTATGTTAAAAGATATCTTGATAGTACTAAACTTGTCTATTTGGCAGATCTAGCCTCGAATTAACTCGAAATCGCCAGTTTATAAGTTGGTGAATGCATAAACTGGGATCAACCCATTAGGGATATGGCTTCGAGTCTATTCACATGAACCAATGATTTGAGGGTAGCTCATTAAGCTTGTGAACCTTTTTTGGTTTTTTTTTTTAATCTTTGTTTAAATTTCCCTCTCTTTTTTTTTTTCAATCTTAAATTTCCCTTGTTCACTTGGTGTTTGTTTCTCTATTCTATTGCCCATGAACTGAAACCTTTATTTTCTAAAATAATTTTTTTAGAATATTAAAATAATTCATTTAGTCTAAACGATGTTATATTACAAAATGAATAACAATGGCCAACGCAAAAAAAATTTATAAATTACAAA
The DNA here is from genome assembly GCA_024138015.1 of Lumnitzera littorea. Taxonomy (NCBI): domain Eukaryota; kingdom Viridiplantae; phylum Streptophyta; class Magnoliopsida; order Myrtales; family Combretaceae; genus Lumnitzera; species Lumnitzera littorea. The sequence continues at coordinate 132,281,303 of JAMXBB010000001.1, read as the reverse complement.
ATTTTCTTTTTCGGAATACATTGTCCAAATGAAAAACTAAATTACAATATAATGTAATTGTAGTTATAGAAACTAAATTACTATGCTATGAGCCATTATGTCCTTTTGGATAATGCAAACCAAAAGCTACATGACATATGAATGTGAAGGTTGCAAATTTGTAGCTTAAAATGGCCCTCTAATTTTTTTCCAAATAAAAAAAATCAAGCTTGAACTAGCGGGTTGGTAGCCATGAATCGCCTGAGCATTGAAGGCCTAGCGGTCCATGCCACGATTTAGTTCGCTTATTTGTAGGTTTGGACTGCTTCACAATTTGAAACCAGCTTTTACATAAATCTAGATAATACTATCATAATGAGGTATATAATATTCAATTCAAAAGGATTCGCCATATATTTTCTAAAGATTTTTTTTTCTGCCAAATATTTTCTAAAGATTAAACAAATTTTTTTAAATATAGAAAAATCTAATGGAAAGATAAGATATGCTACAATAAGGTTCACAATATGGAAAATATGTTGTTTTTAACAGAATATAAAGAAGATTGTTGAAAATTATTAGTTGATAAAAAAGTTAATAATATACGGAAAAATGAAATTACAAATGAAAAGGTTTTCAACCACTTTCGATCATTATAATTATGAAATAGAAATTGATAAAATATAAATAAAATATTTTAAAAAAATATTTATATTTTTACTAATCCATCATTAATTTAATTATATAATCACATGTGGTAAATACGATTTTAAATTTGTAATCGTGGGTGAAAAATAGAAGCATATTAGCACTTATCACAAGATTTGAACCTACAACTTAATGGATGCTAATATGTACCCTTGCCACTACACCATGGCATTATCTTAACTAGTAATTCAATATAAATAATAAATAAACTTTGTAAAATCACATTTATTAAATGCGATTTAGCGACATATGTATCCTTTTACGTTACATTCACAAAATGCGATTTTTTTTTTTATTTTATTTTAAGCAAATCACAATTCGTAATGCAATTCTACAATGGTATGTAGGTAATAAAAAATAGTCGACATGAGTTAACAACCTATTTTGAAACACTTGATTTTCAACAATTACATATTAGAAATATATTAAATACAAATAAAAATAAAAGGATGATCTAAGTAGGATCTTAATTGTGGTCCATTTTAAATAATATGTCTTTCACCTTCCATTGTTAGTTACCAAATTACTCTTTAAACTTGATGATCTTACTTTATAGGACTACCTTTGTAATATATCAAGAAAATATTTTTCAAAACCAAGGGCATTTTAGAGATTCCAAAACTTCCTAAAACCCTACATTTTCTTTCATTTTTAGCTATCACCCTTCCATTCTAAAACTCCATGTTTCTATCTATCTATTCTAAACCTTCTTCTCCTTCTTCCCATGAACCCTTCCTAAAGCTAGCTGTAGAGAGCTCTTGAATACTTAAACTGTAAGACAGTTCATGTAAAATTAAGCTCTAAGATAATCCCTTTAGCCTCATCTCTAAGCATTTCCTTATTGAAAAAACTCTATTTCAATGAAGTTTTCTAGAGGCCCTTTTGTAATTCGAATTCATGTGTGAAGTTACCGCTCTTTGATGGGTTTGGTTTGTTTTTAGGACGACAAGAAGTTCCATCCAATTCCAAGTAAGTTCTCATCCCTTCTCTCTTGTTTTCTAATCCTTAGAAGGTTTTACCTAGAGTTGGATTGTGGGTTGAAGTTGAGCTAAGATTAAGGAATTGTTGAAGTATGGTTATGAGAAATTGATTCATGTAACTAAGTTATGAGTGGAATTTAAGGTTGGGAATTACTAAAAATCATGTTTCAATTCGTGTTTTGTGAAGTATGGAAGTTATATTGAAATGAGGTTGGGACTTAGAGAAGAATGGAGTTAAAGTCGTGTTGTGCTATTTTGCAAAAAATTGCAAAACAATTGTTAGTATTCGGACTCCTTGGGAGGTAGTGTTTAAACATTAGCTCTCTGTAATGGTTGTTCTTGTGGTGTTCGAACACTGGCTTTTGTCGCATCTGGATGCCCTCCCCTATTCAAGATCCCTTTGTTTTCTTAGGTTTTTCCAATCTTTACCACTTTAGCTAAATTTTTACCTAACCTTATTACTCTAAAAAGAAGTAGGGGGAGGGGTCTATAGTTGTAATGGTAGGATCAAATCTGAAGGAAAGCTAAATAATAGGATAAAGTCTAATTGAGGTATTGTAATAGTATGAAGGAATGAAAAGATGAAGGAACTAAGTTGAACTTATTACTTCTTTGGTTAGGTACTTGGTTATCTTACTATTTGGATTCTCATTCAGACTTGTTAGCTTGCTCTTTAACTTAGGTACGTGATGCTTGTTTGTATAGTGGTGCTTGTTAGGTTAGAAAGGAGCTAATCGGACTAATCTATATTCAGCTTAAATGATTGGTTTGCTGATTGTGCTTAACCCACTTGCTTTAAGGGCCTGCAATGATAGATCCTTAGAAGAACAACTGCTAATTATATGTAAGGTATTCTTAGTAGACTCGTATATAAGATGACGCAATTAAAATTCTAAACTTTCTAAACTCTAGTCTCGAATGTAAAGGATTTAAAGGAAAACGTATATTTATATCTACCCATGTATATGGGAAAATCATGGTGTGGTGGCGACATAAGTACCACTTTAACTGTTATGGGCTTAAATCAAAGATAATTAATTTGTTACTTACCTTATTTTTGTTATAATTGCATTATTCACATGTGTATGAATTAGGTTAGCATCCATTTATGCTTGTGCATCCTTACTAGTCTTCGAACTCTAGACTTAGGTGTAAAGGATTTAAAGACAAACTTATATTTATATCTACCTGAGTTTGTGGAAAAGATCAAGGTGTGGTAGAGTCATAAGCATTTTTTTGACGTTTGTGGATCTAAATTGAAGATAATTATAATATTGCTTGCTTATACTTTACCTAGTTTACATTATATGTATGTGAATGTTTTTGGTTTGGTATCCATGTGTGTTTGTACACTCGTATTGAGCTTCAGCTCATTCTTGATTTTTTTTTCAGGTATAGGGATGAAGGATTATCTTATTTATAAGGTGTCATTTGTGAATGACATTCAGGAAGAGGAGGGTCTTGGGTATTTGTATTTCAATGATGATTAATGAGTTAGGATGACTTATTAGTGATGGATTTTTGGAGTTTGGGTATTTATGAGGACTTCTAGGATTTTCTAATACTTATGTCTTGTTTGAGGTGTTAGAACTTAAGAAGATGGATGCCTTTTCCTATTGTTTGTCATATGATACTCATGGATTATAGAGCTTGCAAACTCTTTAGACATTTGTGACTAGATTTTTGTTTTAATGGTTTTATGTGGGTGATATTATCACTCTTTTGAGAAGTTAATTAAATTATGTGGTTAAATTTATTAAGTGAGTATTGGTGGTTTGACAAGCCTTAGAATAATCAGATTAGCTGGAATATGCGATGGATTGTAATTCCCATTTAAGGTCTTGGAGCATTATAACCTTAGAAATAAAATGAATATAGTTGGGGGTCAAGATAATAGGCAAGGAAAAAAAAGAAAGAAAATGTAATCTCATTCTTAGTGATAAAGAATATATCCATATCTATTTTAGTTCTCAACAACTGCAAATGAAAGGGGAAAAATGAAAAACCAAAAACCCTTTGGTGGTCCTTATATTTTTAAGCTTGTTAAGCTCGAATTTTTTTCAATTTTTATTATTTTTCTTAATTCGGTTAATATTAAACCTTAACCATTTAATACTAACCATCGACTAAAAGTGAAGAAAAAATTTTATCTTCTTTTAATTTTGAAAATTGTTCGAAGTTGCCATCCGACCAGAGTTAGGGAAAAGAGTTGAGTTATAATCAATTGAGTGGATCGGTTATAACTTAGTTATTAGGCTGTGATAAAAGCCATTTAAAAAAAAAAAAAGATTTTTGAAACCGGATATGATGCATTTCCGGGATTGGACACATGGATAAACACTACAACGAAGAGACAATAAAAGGAAATAAAGAAAAAGATAGCAAAGTTTGGGCAGTTTCAAATTGAATATGATACACCAATTAATCATACTCGACCTACAATTCGCCGGATATGACTCACTGAGCCAAACTGAAGGGTTACTCACAACTACTCCTTACCAAAGGAAATAGATAAGAGTTGAAGGGTAATGAGAACACTAAGGTTGCTCAAAGGAAAACTTGTATAAATTTTGATAATGAAGCTGTTGTTTACATACATTAAGTGGGGGGCTTATATACCCATCCTATTAGAGTTACTTTATATGTATAAAAAGATAAAAGAGTATTTTATTTTATGTCTCGAACACGAGGAGTCATAATAGTCCCATCATGTAAACTAACTTAAGATAAAAGTTGACCTCACAGTTGTTATCATAGATATAGTTTATACAAGGCGTATATGACTCAACTAGCGTGAAGCATCGATTTTGATACCTGTAAGTGATCAAATTTATAGTATAGCTTTATAAAATACCTGTTTTATATAACCTATTTTCTCATAATAAAACAATACTTACATAAACGTCTCATATCTAAAGTTATAATTTACAATTAGAGTTTACTAAAAACTACAAGTTTTGAAGTCTATTTATAATAAGATAAGAAACTAGTGGGCATCAAAACTCAAAAGAAAAATCAAAAGGCCAAGTTCAGTGGATTCCTTGTTCTTCACTTTCCCAGTTAATGGCACACTAACCTAGGGGTGGTGGTATTTGAACATATTGATCTTCACTCGTCACCTACAAAAAATTTTATGGGGATGTGAGCATAACTAGCTTAGTAAGTGGGACGGAGTTAGAAGAGTATTAAACAATCATAAGCAAGGTTGTCAAATTATGATGAAATGTAATGCAATCAATCATTTGAAATATTGTTTAATGTTATCCGGTTCATTGTGAGGTTAGAGAAATTACATCTACTTTAACACGGATTGAGGAGTTTTATTACGACTCAGATAAGGCCAAACCTAGACTTGTGCAATGGCGAACACCCTCTTCCCGTGAATACCTTTGAATCACGACCGCTACCCTTACCGTAACTCCCTTACCTATTACTTAGTTCAACTAAGGATAAGAAAATGACTATTTCAGCTATCTTTATCAAAGGGAGTCAGTATTTGACTTAACACTCCTAATCATTTCCCCTAACGAATGCTATGTATATCCAATTTCGTTGCAGTTGAATCATTATTAGTTATAATTAAGGGTAACTAAACAAGTTTACACAATATTGAAACAATGTGATCATGCAGAATAGCACGTCAAAGAGTTCAACTCCTATCACAATTGAATACCAAACACACACATGGCATGCATACAAGTAACTAGTTACAATCACAAACAGTAATACTCATAAGTCTCCAAATGCTCTAAGACAGTATTTTAATAGGTAATAAAGCTATGATCCCAACTTACCTGTTCAGACGCTCACTATAAGAAATTCGAGTTGTCGGTGGTCTCATCACTAAGAGAGCTTATATATACAAAACCCAAATTTAATTTTTGTAATAATTACAAAAATATTAGAGTTCTATCTAAAAGTATTTTGTTAAACAAATATACATATGTAAGTATATATATTAAGTATATTATCATAATAATATATAGTTTTATTATATAAGTTAAGTCAAGTTATTAATTATTAATAATATATATAGTTATACTATTATGTATAATATATTGTTTCAATTGTATCAAAATATACTTTTGATCAATTAAATCGCGTTTCAATTAAGATAGGGTTATTGTAATATTATAGAGATATAAGTTATATTACCTAAGATTGTCTGATTTTTGTAAAAATAGTGTCATTAGGTTTATGCAAAATTTAATGACACGTATTATGAGTCCTATTTTTAGATATAACTTTTAACGGATGGTTCGAATTTCTAATACGGTTATACGTATTTGAATAAATATTATTGTATTATATGTATTTTATATGATTAAACTATATTTTACATAATTTGTCAACATAACTCNATTTTTATGAATTCAACATATATTATATATAATTATGTAATTTCGAGTTAATTTATAAGTATAATTATTATTTATACCGAATATATTCATAAAAATATATGTATACTCATATAGTAAATCATACTATATTATCTCATTTTATAACTTAATTAACTTAGCTCTAAGTTCTCGTCGTAATTCGAGCTCAATTTTAGAGGTGATCACATTTATATTATATTAAATAATCCTACTTCTAAAGGCAACATTGGGATTCTGGGTCATTATTTTCAAAATCTAACTTCACAACATCACTTTAACTAACTTTTCTATCTTAGTTGTAAAGTTTGAACTCAATCGGATAACTTTTATTAGAAGATTTTAAATCTAAGCTCAATTGTCCTAAACACAACTTTAAGGGCTTACATTTTACAAAAAGGATACATAAAATATACTAAAAAGAGTAAAAGAGACAAATAATATTTAGTATGAAAAAATAAAAAATCCTTCTAAAATGTTGTACTAAAGGATACGTATCACATGTTAGCTGGTCGTTAGTCATCGGTCGCTCTAGAATATAATACAACTCGGACTTAATGAAGGAAAAGAAGGTATGCGATCAGGGTCAACTTAATTTGGATCAGGTTGATCCTCGGCCAATCAGTCATTAATGAATATTCATCTTGAACTGGTGTCGAATCTTGGTTGGTTTGAGAGCTTGGCTTCGAAAAGTTGAGGTTAATATGTTTGAATGTTGTTAGGATTATGGTGCGGCTGCTTAGCAAGTAGGCATGCCTATTTGCCTGCCCGCTTGCCCACCCAGAATGTTAGCATGTCTACTCGACAGTTCCGAAGACAATGTTTGTGTACGCGAGAACTTGGTACTTAAGTTGATAGTAGCATAAATCATAAAGGTCAAAATAGGAATTTTTATCTTTGATGGGCTTATGAGTTATTATCCTCCTTGTAAGTCCTTAGAGTCATCTGACTCGACTATGCATGATTGATCTGGAAGGTTGATTCCTATTAAGATATTTGGATTTAGAGGCTATTTTATTAAACCTTAAATTGGTATTACTTTTAATTTTTCGAAATTAATCTTGTCTTTCAATAATCCCTTATAAAAATAAAATCTATTTACATACAACTAAGTCAATTCAATTGAATCTACAAAAAGGATAATTCAAATAATTATTTACAAAAGGTGGAAAGATAAAATTTTTTATATTTTAAATTGTCCCGTAATTGCGTACGAGTGCCAATGTACATGCTATTCAAGATTAAACTTCCGTAATTCATTCGATAAAAATTTAGAGAATGAATTCATTTTAATTTTAAAAAATTGGCTAGCTTTACGTTCGTTTGACCTTTTTTTATTTTACTTTGAAATTTTTTTGAAAAGGGTCTTAATTTGGGTTTCTTATTTTTTGGAAAATCTAAGAAAGCCCTAACTTTGAAAATGATTAATTGAGAATTTTATTCTTTCGAAAGATGATTTTTCTAGGTTATAAAAGATTTTTATTATTTTTTTCTATTATCTGTATATATATATTTGTATATTTTTCTTATGATAAATTAAAATTAAAAATAAAGTAATTAAGTCTTTCCCCTTTTCTTTTTTCTTCTTTTCTTTTTCTTTTTCTTTTTTGTTGTTGTTACAAATTACACATTAAATAAACTAAATAAAAAAAAAATTGAAAGGAACAAACAACATAGGGTTGAATTGGTTGGATAGGACACGTGGGTCAGTTCCTAAGCACTAAAGTGGTTAGGTCTAGTTAGATCTGGACCGAGTTGAGGCAAGGAATTCTGGCCACATTGAAGATGCAAGAAGCAGCTAAGAAGGCAATCCAATGAGGTTTCCATTGGGTAAAACAAGAGGAAAATCACATTTTCATGTGATTCTCATTGATGAAAGGAGCTTTGGTGGTTACACGGTGGTGTTTGGTGCTTTTAGAGAGTTAGCAGCGATAGTGGAAATGCACAACTCGTATAGTGGCTTGCTAGAGCTCGAACGAAGGTTAGGTCTTGAGTTTTGAGGAGTGGTGAGGTATGTGGTGGTGTTAATTCGAACAAAAAACCACCTAATGTAGTGGTTCAAAGGGGTGGCAAGGGTTTTGTAGTGGTGGAGGTTAGCTGAAACCTTAGGTATTTAGTGGCTAAGTTGAGAGCTACAGTGGTCAAAGGGAGTGGTTGTTGCTGGTAGCTTAAGACCTAGGGAAGCTCACATAGGTGGTGGCTAGGCTTGAAGATGAGTGGTATATGGAGATTTCTAAAGAGAGAGGGTGGTTGCAACTAGGTTATATAGAGAATAAAAGCTCAGATCTCAGCTCGAAGGGGATGATTCAAGAGCTAGTTCCTAATCAGAACGAGTTTCCATATCCCCTTTTATACTTATTGAAGCTTTCTCAAGCTTGAAAAGTCTCTAATTCGCATTAACTCAAAAATTGCAAAAAATGGGTATTGATTACATTGATTTTCAAATTTAATGAAATATATGTAATTTGAGCAAATATAATAATGAAAACGAATCCACATATCACTTTCTTGCTAAAGAAAACCATTAGAAGCATAAAAAATCATTAAAGAGATCAAATCAAGTGGATTCAACTCAGAGTAGAATCCTAACATTGAATATTTTCTTAATTGTTAACTCTCAATTTTACCCATTTAATGAATGTTGAATGTATGAAGCTGTGTCTTTGGATTCAATGTGCAATACTCTAACTGTACCTTGTAATTTCACCATTAATTTGGTAAAATCACGAAGAAAAAAGGATCAAAAGTAAGATGTCTGAGTAGGTTATGTGCGAGAAAGAAAGGATGGGAAAGAGGAGAAAAATGTGGGGAAAGGAAATTGACGTAGCTCTACGTCAATCACGTGATCCAATTTGACCTCACCACATATCAAAGAGAATACGTGGACCAACTGGTGGCTAACGCATGACAGCAAGAGGGGACATAAAAATATAAAAGGCGTAAAATGCCTAATGTGAGTTTCAAACCTAAATCTCTAAGTTTATCATAGAATAAGTCCTAATGCTTAACCAAATGGGCTATTAGCCTATGATTTGTTAATTTATGCAACTAGGATATATTTAATCTAAAAAACAACCTAAAAATACTATAAAAAAATGCTATTAAATTATTTACAACTTTAAAGATTATTTCTCCTAAAAATAATTTATTTACCTAAGAATCTATTTTACTTAAAAATTCTACCTTTTTATTTTTGTTTTTTTTTTTTGTCAATTGTTTTCTAAATATTTTCGTCTTTTCTGAATTTTCTTTTTTTTTTTACATTTTCTAAATTTTCTATTTTTTTTTAAATTTTTCTAAATTAGGACCCTTATCCCTATTTTTAAAACTAAAATATGGTGCAAAACTAAATCTATTTTTTTTTTTTTTTGTCTAACGAGATTCCATATCCCATTGGTTAATCTCGAGTACTCTCACACTCACAGTGTTTAATAATCAACGTTGATTTTTGCTTAGAGTTGTTAGGTCAATGCCTCTTTCCACAAGAACAATCAAACGGTTACGAGATCTAGAAAATAGTCCAACTTGCAGACACAGATTCCACTTTTACCGCTTACTACATTAAAATACGTACCATTACTGCTACTGTCGGTCCTGCATCAGCCATCGCTTTCCCTTTAAATATATATATATATATATATATATATATTTTCCAACTAATTATACGTTACAACTACCCAATGATGAAAAAATTGTATTCATTCATCCCATTAGAAGATCAATAATATTTATAACACTTGTCTAGCGTTTAGTTGCTAGAAGTAGATATAATAAAGAGAATTGGACGACACAACTATAAGGAGTATAAGATAATACAAACTTGTTTACTCTATTTGGTTTACAATTTTAGACACAAATTTCTATAATATTTCTCATTTAGTGTATAAAAATATTAAATTTATTATTAAATTTTAACATTTATACCCTCAATATTATTTGATATTTATCTAGTTTACATCTTTATATTATTTAAAAAGTACAATTTAAATATATTATTGAACACACAGAATTGAACAAGTTAAATACAAAGTCATAGATTTTTTGTTTAGTGAATTTAATTTTTATATCATAGATGAGATAAAATTTGAGTATTTATACGGTCCCTTTTGTCTAATCTTTTAATCTATTTCTTATCTAAGTAAACAAGCTAAAATTGCAATTCAAATATAGTAAAAAAATTTTATGTCAAGTCTAATACCACTAAATTTAGACAACCAAACAATACTAAAGGTCTTTAATTGCATCATCCAATTATATCGATGCATTTTCAAGCTATTAGGGCTTCATTTTCTTTTTAAAGCACTAAATGGAGTTCAAAGATAGTTGACTTAAAGCTGAATACAAAAAGGTTTGAGGAGAGTGAAAGATAAACTTGACGAAAGGCTATATCCTCATATCCCTACCACAGTGCAATTTACACGGAGTGAAAAACAATTAATCAAGCCTTTTACGGCATTAGGCAAGATATATGATTTTTATTTATAATTATATATAAGAGCAATATCTTATGCCTAAATAAAAGTAAAAGTATGTTTGATAAGAGTAAAGGCTAACCAAATTGATGGCCACTATCGAGGTTCAAGAGACATGGTCACATAGATATTGGCCAAATTGATGGACGCACACACTGTGCATTTACTAAAACACTTGTACAAAACCTCCCTTTTAAGGATGTGATCCATAATTTGGTAATGATATATCTATCATTCCCCCATTATCTTGTAATAAGATGCACATATTTATTAAAAAGTATCTCGGAAAGGATTTTATAATCTAACCAAATGAAATGAATTGATTAAAAAAAATATATAAAAAAAAAGAGATCTTACTAAAGATGAGCAAAAATAGTGAGCATGATACGGCCATCTTACCTTATATCCTACTATATCTGTATCTAAAATTCAGAATCCGAATTTACGTACCTCATCACCTACATAACCTATGAATCTACGCAAAAGTGCCATGCCATCTCATTCCCATTGCTAGTGGGGCATAAAAAGTTGGGTGAATTACATATTTGCTCCCTTATGTTTGTGCTACCGTGCTTTCTCCGCTATTTTTAAAATTGAGTGTCCTATATTTTTATATGTTTAAAGACCCAATTTTACTATCTTGTCTTTGGAAATAAATCATTAAAATAAAATAGGAAAAAAAGAGAGACTTCTATCTCTCTCTCTTTTTTCTTTTTCTTTTTTTGAGTTTATTGATATCTTATTCTATTTTGTTTTGTCTTAAGATAAAATAATTAAACGTAAAATAGGAAAAAGTAAAAGAACTTCGACTTTTTATCCTTTAACTCGCTCTTATTTTTTCCAATAATTTGTTATACTTAAAGTTTTGTTTTATATTTCTCAAAACTTTATTATTTTTTTAAGGGGGAAATGTTCATATAAGGATCTTACAGCACTTTTTATTAAAGATTTAAGGATTTAAATACTTAATTTTAAAGATAGAGAAGACTAAGTGAGTATATAGCAAACACAAGCAGTGTATATGCAATTTACCTAGAAACAATTAAAATATCTGATATTAGCATCAAGGCATGTTAGGATTTAGTTGCATGTTTCCAAATAAGTTATAGGACTTGGATTGTCAAAATCAAAAGTGTTTTTATTGAGAAACGTAAAAAGCTTTAGGACTTAAGAGTTTCTATGCACATCTATTATTATATTTTTCAAACCTAAATATATTTATTAGTAATACTTTGCATAATTGAAAAAAGTGCTCCATGAATATGAAAATGGATAATTTATGTTTACCATTCCTTAGTTATAGCAATAAAAATACACATGACCTGTTACACCAATTTATATGGCATCACTAGAAATATACATTACATTTTTTTTTTTTTTGCTCACTTTGAAATGAATTATTGCAGTTTCTCTCTGAAGCATTTAAAACAATTAAAAAAAGGGAAAAAGGAAAATAACAACCGTCTTTGGATATTTGATGTCAGCGTACTTGTGATTGATAGATATATCCTATTGGTTTCAACATTTTAAAGGCAGATTGGTACGACCTAACCTTATCAACATGCACGATGTACGATGATAATAGGTTTAAGCCATTTTTAAGATGAATAAGAGAATCGTATTGAAATTAATCCAACTCGTGAACAGAACATTCCAATGTCTCCAGTTGGGGGATGGGGACCTTACCCTATGTATCTTATTACCCACCGGACAGCATATACAACGTTGCAAATCCAACAACTTTGATACGTCTCAATTTGGCATTAGGAAAGGGAAGACATCAAATACAACCAAACGAGGTAGAATATTCTTAAGGGTATTAAGCAGAAATCGACAAAAGTAATGATTTGTGGTTGTTACAAAGTCCCCATCATTAAGAAGTCAAGGCGGCCGCCCCTATAGTTTTCTTAGTTGGCCTGTTAGTTTACCGCCCATGACATATTGTTTATCGGAAAATGTAAAAGAGCGACCTTGTCCATTTCTTAATAATTTTCCAGAACTGACTGATGGTTACATTAATTCTGCTTGGAAACTTTTCTCTTTTTTCCCCCCCCAACTATTATACATTACATTTATATAGAGCAAAATCTTGATTGCTAAATCCTATTAGAAAAGTGATGACTACATCTCAAGATGTAAACAAATTAAACTTATTTGAAAGTTATTCAAATTTAATTCAATAATAATTATTTAAATTTAAACTCAAATGATTCAAGTAAATCATTGAATTGAGTTTAAAATTCTTAATATTAACCTCGACTAACTCACACTTCTAATTAAACTTGTATAAAGTATTTTAAGTTTGACTCAAATTTAGATATCGATATGATATTAACTAATAAAAGAGAAATATTTTTGAATTGAGTCTCAATGAACATAGAGAAGTTGAGTTCAAGCTTCATCTCAAATTTTTAAACTCAATTGAATTAGACCCATGCTGGAGTTATCTTCATTACACTATAGGTATCCAAGAAAACTTGGTTATCACATATAATTATACTATTAAAGTACAGTGTCCTTTCGTAATGAGGATATTGTTCAAATTGTCGGGTAAGTGTGTAGTACTTCGCAATTCTAGTTGAGCCTGAGGGATTGAGGGTCAGACTATTGGAAAACTGAGTTTTATGTCTCTTCAATAAGCCTACAGCATCGGAGGGTCGATGAAGATGTAACTATCGTGTAGTTTAGTGAGGACTAATGTCCTGTTTTGATGAAAGAATTGACGGGCACTATGTCTATGTTGTGACCTTTATATATTCTATCGTGTAGTACTTCGCTGAAAATTCCCTACAACTTTTAAATTTCATAATTGAAAATTTTTTGAGAGAGAAATTATAAAATTACAATTATGAATATTGTTCCTCTGATTTCCTTACATTTCTTCACAAAAATCTTGTAACTTCGATTTAGTTTCATAAATTCTCTTATCAAGAAAATTTTCATAAACCTGTATAATAATTTGCAAATGTCCGCATCTCTGTAACTTCGCTTTTGAAGATGAATCCTTAATTTTTTTTTCTAAAATTTGCAACAAATCCAGAAAATTTGTAATATCCTTTCTAAAACTCATACATCCTTTAAAAAAAAAAAAGCAAATCTTCTATAAACTATACAAATTCCGTATTTGCTATAAGATGTTACCTAAAGTAAAGCATCATAAAACTGCTTTATATTTACAACTCCCTATGTATTTCATAGCACCTCCTAAAAGAATTGTAATGATGTATTATATTTGCAATATATATTTGAGATTGGTATGAGTAAATGTATTTCCTTTTTGTGATTTTATTCATCATTCACAGCTTTCCATCATACTTAATGAAGTATGTTTATTTATAACTCACGCCATGTATAGCATCTATTTAAATGTCATGTAGTGTGATCCCGTTTTACGACACGTTGTAACACATTACAATAAAATATGATATATGTATTAACCATAACAATTGAAAATTCTGCTAAGTTTTTTAAATGCAGTATACAATAATTTTCGGTGCATAATTGGAACTTAACCCAAGTTATGCGATGAAGTTAACATTGTCTTTGCGTAACTTTCCTTGTTTTGCCAAGGCAAGCTTCTGCTCCCGCATATGTACGCAATAAGTGTAGTGTAAGGGCTTCTTTGCCCTCTTGTTATTATAAATAAATAAATTTTCCATTTTCATTGAAAAAAAATAAAGCTTTCGCTGTTTTCCATAATTATCTGCCCACGTTTTGTAATCTTCTTACTAAATTGTGAGGTTTCTATGGTAACGTTAAATAATTTAAGCCATCCATTTAGTAAAACTCAATTCATAGCATTGTTTTTATTAAAATATTATAACTTACAACCTGAAGTACAGGTTAATAAGTTTTGAGAATTAAACAATGAAAAATAAAATATAAATATAAATAAATAATAATAAAATAATGAAACCAAAATAAAATAAAAAGTTCAAAACATAAACCTAACAAGACATATATTTTCACTCACTCTCTCAAAGTAAAAAGCAACTCTATCATGATAAAAGTGTGTCAATTATAGTAGACAAAAAGCTTTTTGCTTTCTTGGATAATATATTCCTTGAAAAACTCATCTTGATATGTTTTTTTACAAATTTTTTTTTTAACTACGTTCATTAAAATTCGATTTTGTTTTTAGGGTTTAGGTTTTTGTATTTTGATTCAATTATCAGTAGTAGATGTTGGGGTCACTGTACATTTTTATCATATTGTTAGGTTTTTTTATTTAGGATTACATTATGTCTTACAAATCATCACATGGGGTCTAGGGTTTTAAAAATTCGTAGTGAGGTTATTGCTGTTGGGCTTAATTGTCCATAGTAGCAGATAACTATCGATAGTTCGATAGAGAGGGAAAAACACAATTCCTATGAACTCCCATGAATTGTCGACAGTATATAGAAACTATGTTTCATCTCTTGAATAACTGTTAACAGTAACATTTTACTATCGACAATTTTTTTAGAGTTCAATAATATCTGTCGATAGATAAACGTGAGGAGTTTTTGTGTCTATATTGACTATTAACAGTTAAAGAAAATTATTGATAGTTTTTGATGTTATAAGATTGTTTTGTGTTATCTATCAACAGTTATATGACTACACATAACTATTTAATTTTCATAATTCTAGTAAAACATAATTTTGTGAAATTCGTACAGGTTTGTGATTTTTTGGAGGAAGTAAGATGAAGCGATTGATAACATCGTACATGCATTACTTGTATAGTTTGATAATTATATTTATTTTTCAATTGTATTTTTTGCACTTTTATTAGTATTGGAATGTTATGATTTTGCTTCCTTACTTTATACTTACATGGGTAAGACAAGAGTAAGAAGCTAAAGGTGGATGAACATCTAGTTAAGGGGGAGGTTAGTAATGATTTTGATTTATACATTTTTGTTAGCATAAGATAGTTTTAGGTTACTAATATATGATTATATTTGTCCTTCCTTTTAGACACTTGCAAGGAGAGTTGAAAAGTAGTGTGCTCTTCCTCCTAAAGAAAAGAAGGAATACAAAAAAAGGCAAATTAATAGCTCCAACGAGAATCAAAGTCAAAAGGAGTGATCCAGGGGTGCTATGAAGTTGATAAGATTAGATGGGTATTCAAAATTATTAACTTAGGATTTTGTTATCATTTTTAATAGTTATTTTGTATTGTTTAGTTTTTATAGTACCAGACAAAATGTCAATCTAAACACATTGCCAAAGCCCTTTAGTCCTTTTCTGATGCGAAAAAAGGATGTAGTGAGCGAGATAGGACTTGATGACCTTTTGGAGTTGAATTATAGTAAAATGGATAGAGATCTATACTTGTAGTTGATCGAGAACTTTGACTTGGAGAGCTGTATTCTGGACATAAATGGGATAAGTCGTCCTATTACTCCTCTTAATGAGGAAAATATTCTTAGCCTGAGCAGTAAAAGTGAAGATGTACCAACGAATAATAAGGAGGGGCTATTAGCCAGAGTAAGACATAAGTTAAAGTTGAAGGAAGACGTTAAGTTAACCATCCTTGAGGACAAGTTGCAAAAAGCTGAGGCAACTGATGATAAGTTCAAGCAATTGTTTATGATATGGATACTTGGTAAGTTACTTGCCCCTCCATCTGGTGTAATGATGGTGAGAGAATATTTGGCAGTAGTGGCCAATACAAGTAACATACCACGATATAACTGGGCAAAGTACATACTGCAAAGAATGTAAGATGGTATTTTAAATTATAGTATGGCCGGTCGAAGCTATATTTGGGGTTGCATTTTGTTCCTCATGGTATGTTTTTTATCGTTAATAACATTATTTTAATTTAGTAGCACTCAAGTCATTGCTAATATAGTTGTTCGGTATATTATATCACCTATGTGACATATTTAATTTATGACTATTTTCTACATTTTGTTATCGATAGCTACACTTCATCAACAAGTGTTTGCTAAGTTATGTGGTGGTCGATAGCTTGATATGGGCCCCACCCTAGTTGAAGACATGGATAGAAGCAAAAGTGAGGTCGTAGTTCAACAAGATTACAAGGGACTCGGTAAGCTATTCAAGTTTTATAACAATAAATTAACTATAAATGCTTTCAGGGTCTTTTATACCATCATAATCATCTTTCCATTTGATTGGTGGTTATGTAGAATCTACGAAAACCATTACCTGAAGAAACATTGCCTACTTTAAGGAGATCAAAGCTTGAGGTTACACTTTTCCCTTCCTATTACAGATGACAATCTAGTTTCTATTTTTAATTCACTGATATGTTATGTTAATGTGAATTTTGCAGGTGTTGGAGGAGAAGCTAGATCTTTACTAAAACAACAGCAAGAATTGAAGGAAGAAGTCCAGAAGATTGTAAAAGGGGATCCTTATTTCTAATATCCATGAAGAACCAGCTGACAGACTTGATGGATACAATTTTTCCCTCCAAGAAAGCATCAAAAGGTGCAACTAATGAGGAAGATAAGAATGAGGACTTTGGTAGAGTTCACCTCCTCTCCAGGACCCTAACTTAAAAGATGATGAATGCATGAACACTAAGCCTTTACCGAAGATGTCACGTAATTGTGATGAGAACATTCTCCAACAAATGAACCCTTTGTAAGAGATGTCACTCAACCTTGATGAGAATGATCCTAAAGAACCACAAGTAACCATTTGTTTATACTTTTACGTTTTGAATTGAATTATTGAAGCTAATGCATTGCGATTGATTTTCTTACTTAGCTTTCTATTGGCTTTTAGGACAAAACCGAACATAGTTTTGTGCATGGTAAGGAGAGTAAAATCAATGAAATCATGGTCATCTCCTCTGAAAGTCTTAGTCTCACTCCTCTCGCTATACAACCTAGAGATATGGGGAAGATTGGAGGCCATCATGATATAAGTATCTCCGTACTTACAATTGATGACGACGAACAAGAACAAAAAAACAATACCTCGGTCGGCACCGGTTAGTAATCTTTTATATAGTGTTTGATTATATGGTATTTGTTCCGATTTTTCACATTAGTCAACATGTAAATCAATACATTAGGGAGTACATATCAAAGAAAGATGAAGGTTGTTGGATTTCCATGCCCCATGATGTGTGCATAATTAACTATGTATTTGATACTAAGATTGATAAAAAAGTAAGATCAATGATCATAAAATGCATAGTTTGAATTTACTGTGAGAGTAACATGATGAAAGACATATTTATACCATGTGCAATGAAACACCAATACAATTCAATGGTCGTGTCATTCTAAAGTAATCGGATCTATACTCACTAAGACTTTCAAGGTGGCTATGCAATAGCATTATCGACATGATGATTCGAAATTGGAGCCATTTACTATGGAATGATTAGTCAAAGAGGAAGACATGGTTTTTTCCCTACACTTTTATGGTGATGACACGCTATTTCATTATGTTATTATTATTTCATGAAACTTTTCCAAGTGAATTGATATAATAACTCTGGATGTATGTGTAAGCCTCCGAAATTGAGTTTAGGACACCTGAGCCTAGATTTAAGGCTTTTAGGAAAAATTAACTGATTAAGTCTAAACTTTACGACTAAGATAGAAAAGTTAGACGAAGTAACAAAGTGAAGTTAGATTTTAGAAATAATAACCCAAAATCCCAAATTTTCCCTTAAAAATAAGATTATTTAATATAGTACTAAAATGCTCGGAACCTCTAAAATTGAGTTCAAATTGAGATGAGAACTTAGAGATAAGTTAATCGAGCTATAAAATGAGATAGTATAGTATAATTTACTATATGAATATATACGTATTTTTATGAGTATATCCGGTATAAAGAATAATTATACCCGTAAATTATCCTTAAATTACGTAATTATATATATATTGCATTGAAATCATGAAATTTATTAAGAGAATATATCTTAAAAATAAAAGATATATTAGAAACTTAATTATACAAGTATAGTTGTATATTACGCGTAATATATATACATGATATGTATACTTGTATATTACTAAATAACTAAATGTTAATAAAATTCACCTAAAATACTAAAATAATTGCAAATCCAATCCTACAAACTTTAATTGCGGCTAGAAATCCTGGAAATCACCGTAGCAAGTTAGGAAAGCTTAAGGATGATGATTCAAGAGCAAGTTGATAGGATTTAGCCACCTCTTACTTGCTTTTATAAAGAAAAGGTAAAATAAAATAAAATAAGAAAAAAATCAAAAGGGGTAAAAACCGACTCTCACAGCTTTAAATAAGCCTCCCCACTTCATTTCCCAACTTTACAAATTAGAAACACTTGGAAGAAAGTTTTAGAAAAATTCATGAGAAATTAGAAAGAAAACAAAAAAACAGAGTAATTTTCGTGTTAGGTTAGAACCCAAGCCTACCCTAATTCTACTGTGAAACCCAGCCAACCCCAAACGGTCCACCCACTGCGCAAGCCGCTTGATACACCCCTAATCACTGCTGGCCACTGGAGAGTCCAAGAATACGGAGGTCGATTCTTTGTCATGTTTTTTAATAATTTGTAAAAAATATTAAATCCTCTCAAAAAATTTTGAAAAAATTTGTACTTAGGTTATTTTGAAAATAATTTTACGTGACATTTTTATTTTTGAAAAATTCATAATATTTAATATACTTTCTTAAGAAATTTACTTTTTATTCGAATTTAGAATTGTAAAATAAATGTACTAAATAATGTTGTTTCTAGCTAAAAATTTTTGTGTAGGATGTGTATGATATATAGATAATTGCTATGTAGCCCGAATTTTGATTTGAATAGTTTTAATATTTATTGCATTTTTTGGCCTAAAAATGGCTCGAAAATAGGCTAAAATTATTAATTAAATAGGAAATTATGAAATTAATTGATGAAATGGACATGTACTAATCTATAGTAAATAATAACAGTATTAGGTCAGATTGAAATTAATTTAGTGTAAAAAGAATCATAACTGAATAATTTAAGATAATTTAAGGGTAAAATTGTAAATATGAATATTTAGGTGATAGGTTAAAAACTTGAAACCAAATGATAGTTGAATTCTCTATATTTTTAGGAGTCTATAAAAATTTTCGGAGAATTATTTGGTAATCCAGACTATTTATTACGAATTTATCTAGTAAAATGGCTTAAATTATAAGTTGGGGTGTATTTTTAATATTAATAAGCTAAAATAAATTAAATAGTTAAATAAAAACTATATACGTGATTGCTGATCAGATTAGATTAAATGAGTATTTTTATTATATTTATTGATATTTTCTGATCAGAATACACTTTAGATATATTAGGGTTGGATAATACCATATTGTAATGTTATATGGAGAAATTAGTTAAAATACAATTTAATAACGTAAATTATGTATAATACAATAATATTTATATAGTTAAGTATAACTATATTAAAAACTCGAACTACCAGTTAAAAATCGTCTTTAGAATCAACACTCGTAAAATGTGTTGTTAGATCTATATGAACCCAACGACAATAATTTTGTTAAAATCGGACAACCTTAAGTAATATAACCTATAGTTTTATCATATTCTAAAATGTACGTATTTCGGTAACCTTACCGGAATTAAAACGTGAATTAATAAATTAAAAGTTCGTTTCAATACAATTGAAACGATATATAATACGTAATAGTATAGATGACATACAGTATCAACAATTAATGACTTAATTCAATATATAGTGATAATACAACTATATATTATGGAAATAATATATATATATATATATATATATAACCGTTTTAGATTAAATCCTAATGTTTTTATAATTACTATGAAAACTAAATTTGAGTATTTTGTGTAAATAGGATTTTCTAATACAAAGACCGTTGATGACTTAAGTTAGCAATAGTGAGCATCTAAACAACTAAGTTGGGATTATGGCTTCATCACTTGTTTGGATACTGTTTTAAAATATCTGTAGACCCAAGAGTACTTCTGACTGTATTTGTAGTTAGTAAATTATGCACATGCTATATGTGTGTATGATACTCAGTTGTGACAGGAGTTGAACTCCTTAGTGTGCTATTTTGTATGTTTGCATTGTTTCTATACTGTATAAACTTGTTTGGCCACCCCTGATTAAAAATAATATCTATTCAACTAAAATGAAACTGAACATTCATAACACCCATTAGGGGAAATGATTAAGAGTATCAGGCCAAATGTCGACTTCCTTTGATGAGGATAGTTGAAATGGTTCTATCCTCATCCTTAATCGAATTAAGTGGCAAGCGAGGAGGTCGCGGTAAGGGTGGGGGCTGTGGTTTGAAGGCGGTTATGGGAGGAGGGTGTTCTTTATTGCACAAGCCCGAGTTTGGTTTAACTTGAGTCGTGATGAAACTCCTCAATCTAGATTAAAGAAAATGTAATTTTTCTAACCTCATAGTGGACCGAATAACATTATGCGATGTTTCATTTGATTGATTGCATTGCATTTCATCATAATTAATAACTTTACTTATGATTGTATGATACTCTTTTGACTCTGTCCAACTTATTGAGCTAGCTGTGCTTACATTCCTATAGACTATTTTGCAGGTGCTAAATGAGGTTAAGATGTTTCAATACCACTGTTCCCAGGTTAATCTGCTGCTGTTTGGAGAAGGCGAGGAACAAGGAATTAACTAAACCTGGGTTTTTGACTTTTTGAGAAACTAATTGGGAATTTCCTAGGACACCCAATAGTTTCCTAATTTTTGTGAATAGTTTGCAAACATGTAGCTTTTTAATAAACTCTAATTGTAAATTATAACTCTAATATAAGATGTTTATGTCAGTACTATTGTGTTATGAGACAACAGGTTATATAGAACAGGTATTTTGTAAAGCTATACTACAGGTTTGATTACTCACAAGTATCAAAACGGATGTTTCAAGCTAGTTTAGTCGTGTACACTGTATGGACTATATTTACGATAGCAGCTGTGAGGTCGGTTATATAGAACAGGTATTTTGTAAAGCTATACTACAGGTTTGATTACTCACAAGTATCAAAACGGATGTTTCAAGCTAGTTTAGTCGTGTACACTGTATGAACTATATTTACGATAGCAGCCGTGAGGTCGGCTTCTATCTTAAGTTAGTTTACATGATGGGACTGTTATGACTCCTCCTGTTCAAAGCGTAATAGTAGGCATATGTCTTCATGAGAACAACATAATCAATTTCCTTCCATAATTTCTTATGCATTAGCGAAGTCTTCTTAGGTAAAACAAATAGATGTGAGAAGATACGTACTCTTTTTATCTCTACTGTTCCATATAACTTTTGTTTTAATTTAAGTGTTAAGACAACTGTTTAATGTAAGTCTTCATACCAATGAATCTAACAAAAGAACACTGGTATTTGCTTGAGCTATAAATGACTCAAGAGACCATCATGGTGTACGACGCATGCATACAACACTACACAAAAAGCACAAAAGTGATTTACAGAGAACAGTAAGTTGTTTTCCTATACGTACCAAACAAATTAGATGCTTCTCGCAGTTGAAATTGACTTATGACTACTTAGTGATGACAATTTGATAAGTTGGAATCATGAATATTGTATTCCATCTGCAAGAATTTACGGATGAGGTTGCTAGTCCATTCGACAAACTCATTTTCGATTCGCCAATTCAGACAAATAATAAAGTTCCTCAACAATTGAATATTGGTGATGGGTAATGCTCTAATTTTTTAATACACTGACTCATTCGATATAATTCTGAGTTACAATAATAATAACATATTTTATGTTTTGTAGTTCCAATTATGGCATATACATACTTAGGTGTTTGAAAGCTAAAGCCTAAAGGTTGAACCTCTAAGATCAAAGGAAATGTAAGACATTTATTGTTTTCATACTTTTTAACCTTTTTTGTAAACCCCAATGTTGTCTCATTTATTCTCTTGCTAAATGTCCTTGCGTTGTTCCATATATTGCAACCTTCAGAGATTGATTAGACATTTTGTTGGAACTAGTTAAGTGCAAATTAAATACAATAAGAGTAGAGACGGTCAAATTAATGCATGAGCGCTATGAGAGGACGAAAGAAGTCAAGACCTGATACAAATCCAAATGAATATAATTGAATTGCATTATAGTAAAATGCTATTATTTGTCCATTTTTGTGTAAGTATTGTAAATAGTTAAAGGAAGCATAACTTTTTGTGTGTAAATAAATAGTAGTATTATATATGTCCTAATGAAGCAATTTCATGTACAGGATCTTGATTGTATTGTTTTTGTATCACAACTACAATATATTGTGGACAGTATAGGATAGTCTGTCGACAGTACAAGCTAAAGTGTAAAATTACAAGAGCAATACACTGTCGATAGTATCATGATTTACTATCAACAGTATATTGCAATGGTTAAAATTACCATAAAGGAATCCCATCATACCATACTCAAAAAGTATTATTACTATAAAGAGATTCCATTTTATCGTAAAGGAACCTCATCATACCATGCTAAAAATGTACTAATATGGTAAAAGAAGTCCATTTTACCGTAAAGGAACCCCATCATACTATGCTTAAAAAGTATTAATAGTGTAAAGGAAGTCCATTTTACCATAAAGAAAGCTCGTTTTATTATAAAAAAAAAAGTCAACTTTACTCTAAAGGAACCCTATCGTACCATGCTCAAAAAGTGCTAATACCATAAAAGAAGTTGATTTTACCGTAAAGGAATCACATCATGTCATGCTCAAAAAGTATTAATACCGTAAAGGAAATCCATTTTACTGTAAAGTAAGTCAATTTTACCATAAAGGAACCTCATCATACTATACTCAAAAAGTACTAAAGGAAGTCAATTTTACTATAAAGGAATCATATCATACCACACTCAAAAGGTACAAATATAGTAAAGGAAGTCTATTTTAGTATAAATTAAGCCAATTTTATCATAAAAGAAATCAATTTTACAGTAAAAGAACCACATCATACCATGTTAAAAAAGTATTAATACCGTAAAGGAAGTCAATTTTATCATAAAGGAACCCTATCATACCATGCTCAAAAAGTGCTCATACTATAAAGTAAGTCTAAGTCTATTTTACTGTAAAGGAATCACATCATAACATGCTCAAAAAGTACTAATGCTGTAAAGAAAATCCATTTACAATAAAGAAAGCCAATATTATTGTAAATGAACCCCATCATACCATGCTAAAAAAGTATTAATACCGTAAAGGAAGCTAATATTATTATAAAGGAACTCCATCATACCATGCTCAAAAGTACTAATACTATAAAGGAAGTTTATTTTACCGTAAAGGAACCACATCATAACATGCTCAACAAGTACTAATACTATAAAGGAAGCCAATTGTATAAAGAGTAATATACTATCAACAGTCCAAATACTTTGTTGATAGTATATGCCAAGCAATAATTTCCGTAAGTAGAACACTATCAACCAGTAAGAATGTTACTGTCGATAGTTTGTTCCAGTAAACACATTGTCAACAATAGCAGGATACACTATCGATGGTGACTATTACATAGTGTTTAAATTTTAAATTGTTTCAGCATTGAATTTTGTGGTGCTGATTTAGAGGATACACTTACTTTTAAATGTCATATAATACCAAAACTTTTGCAATTTATTATCTTCATTAGTCAATTTCACGAATATGGTTACACTGCTTTTAAAGTGTACAAGTGTTGGCTTTTGCAAATTTTGATCCACAATTGAAATACTTTATGATATGATGATAACCAACTATTCTCAAACAATCTGAACTACATACCATCTTGTAGAAAATACATACAGGCAGCAAATTTGGAAACCAAACCTAAGGCTACATAAATTCAAAATAATTACAAACATGATGGAAGCTGATCCTTGATCAGAGTCATTATAACAATACACATTAAAACTGGAACTTGGTCTTTATAAATACATTAACCATTACATTAAGCCTGAAACAAGGTCCTTAGAAATTAATTATCCATTATGCAAAAGGAAAAATAAAAGGGAATCATGGTGCTTTGCAGCTGTTAAAAAGTTAATTTTAACCTTACAAAATGAAGAAGTTAATGTAAGTTAAACAATACTACATGAATCAAATTGCTACTGATAATATTGAGCATTATACCTTCAAGTATCTCTATTGTCAATCCTCATCATCTTCCTCAGCTAGTGGATTGGTTGATGATGGTTATGGTGGCCAGGACATGCCAAAATATTAATATAAGCCAATGAACCCAATTTATTGTGTCTCCCTAACTTGGCGAACTTCCCCTTAAATGTGAGCGATAGATGTCTCTAGATTGTTGACTTACCAAATTAGGTTGTCTACTTGTTCCTCTAATGGAGATACAGCCTCACTCTCCTCATCTTCTTCGTCTTCGTCATCCGAGGGTTCCATACTACCCATGAGTTGCTAGCTAGAAATCTAAATTCCATTGTTATCTTCACAATAGCCTGACCTCATAAGAGTTGACCTATCAATCAATTCATGATGTTTGTCGTCACTAGACTTATTATCATTCGCTAGTTTTTATCTTTTGAAAAAATGAGAAAGCAATCTTGCATAAGGCAATGTTGTTCTCCTATTCGACAATGCCTTCTAGATCTTGTAGATCATCCAGTGGCCTATATCAATCTTTTGACTAATTAAGATTTCTCCCATTAGCCACAAATCTTTGACATACAAACTAGCACGATCCCCAAAACGACTATTCACATGGCAGCATATTATGACATGAAGAATCCTACTGGCAGGGGCATTCAAGCACTTTTTTCCATAAACTCCATAACACTTTGCTAGTTGTTGCTGTTCAAGCCATCCAAATCACCATACAGCATTCTACAAACATCATCACCATCCCAAGTTGTTTGTATGGTAAATTTATCTCCCCTCCACCCACTCAACTTGTAAAGCATTTGAAAACATAGTAGGATTAACAGTTATATAGATTCCTTGCACAAATGTTTTAAATTTAGTTGTAGCAGTGTTGAGGTTTTACAAATCAATCGTTACATTACTAGAGGTTAAGTTTGAATAGAAAATACGTACTAAACGTGATAGACAGGTTGATTCGTCATCTTAAGCATGCATATTATACCATTAATTTCTAAGCCTTGGTAAAACGAAGAACAAATTTGTCTAACAAAATCTTATAAGAACTCATGACCATAATCTATACTACGATCAACAAAAAACTCTTAATACCTTAGCTAATGGGCTTGAAGAGGGAAATTTGTATCATAGAGCTCACCGTGCTACCGTTTTGACGTCTCTCCCTCATCCCTTGTGCACTTACTCTTCTTGTTAGAAGTGTGAGGAACCATTTGTAAAGTCGGGTGTTATTAAAAGTCCGGTGATGTCAAAAGTAATCTAAACTAAGGTTTTTTTTGTGGTGTTGTGATCGAAAGTACGGAGTTGTTAGAAGTAGTATGTGTGTAGGGTATATTTTGATATTGGGTTTATATACTTAGGATTGTTAGGGTTTCTTTTTTTGCCATCTGTCAACCCTATTATTGACAGTAACAGATATACCGTCGACAGTATACACTCTGTCATAGTAAAATAATGCTCTATCATAATAAAGTAACACTCTATCATGGTTATAAACCTTCCCTCATAGTAAAATTATATCACATGTGGTATAAATACCAATTGTCGACAGTGTGATATCACTATCGATAAACAAGTCGATTTTAAAAATTTCTAAGAGTTTGAGACTGTTGATAGTACCAATTTATTGTCAATAGTATGTGTAAAACATGAACACTGTCGATAGTATAGTTCTGTTATTGAAAGTTAAGTCAATTTTAAAAATTTTCGAGAGTTGGATACTGTCAACAGTTTGTTTGACACATGCATACTGTCGACAGTATATCAAGAATATCAATTCCCTTTTTGAAAATTCATAAGCAAAAATGATAATAGTTAATGCATATGATTTGATTGAATAATGACATAAAAAAAAGAGTATGCAATAAGGGAACTTTAAATATACATCCAATATAAGAATGATTCTTTTGTACAGCAATATTAGACTAAATTTCCTCTAAGCAACATTTGAAATACATCTGTAATGCACTAACACTCACTTAAAGGCAAAAGACATGCTATTATCGTAAGGATCAAAATTGTTTGTGTTTTAGCCAAAAACCGATGATGGATGATTCTTTTGCACTGAATCATCTATAATGGAGCATGCCATAATGTTTCCTTTAGAGGACTATCCAAATTTACTACTGGTTTTACAAATGTACTATTGTTTCAACTAGCATTCCTAGAATTCTTTAGGCAACATCCGCGATTATGTCCCTCCTGCTTGCACAACCTACATTGAACTATTTTCTCGGACCCTTTGATTGTTGACTAGGACATCCTTTAGTTCAAACGACTTTTGGGTCCTTAATTCTACTTGTACAACATAATGGAATCATTAGCAAATAGTAAAAAAAAAAAAAACAAAATAAAGAAAAATAAATAATATAACATGAAAGAAGCTTACCATTTATCCCACCATCAGGTGTTGGGATGGCATCTACATCATCCAAAACTTCTTGCATCTCATGAGTGAGGCGTGCGATCTCGTTCATTACTCTAGGAAAGGCTGTCTCAAATTTAGACCCTAGATGATAGATAGCTTGGCTAGCAACTAATTTAGCACTATATTAGGCTTATTGCATCATGATTACATCTTTACTACCCTGCACGACCTCATCACCTCCATAAATGGTCTTTGCCAACTTAGTCCACCTCGGTGATGTGAGAATTTGAGGGATATTATTCAGCAACTCTAATTTAGCCACATGAAAGGCATAGCTATAAGGAAATCCAGTAGTCTTGTCGTGTTGACATTCGTAGTTGATGGATTGGTCTAAATTTTTTAATGTCACCTTACTAATCTAGAGGGGTGATCATAACAGCATAAAGTGTGGATGGTCACCCTAGGGCTCATTGTCATTGCGAAGGTGTGGTATCTATAACGCCTCACTCTTTCAAAGGATGCCCTCATATACATGGAAGCTGCATGGTTTTCAAAACTCTTGAGCACAATATGCAAAACTAGTTTTGTATGTGTGCTTCAATAATCTGCCTTCAATTCTACATGTCTTACCCTCTTGAAGTGTTGAACTACTTGGTACATCTAATACCTCCGAGAAATGGAATGGTTTCCCTTTATAAATGAGTAGATCCCCTCACATCTCTGTATACTCCATACGAATGCCCAAAAGTATCCCCTTAAATACACGTATGCTTAAGAGAACCGTTTTTGGTATAGTTCATCAACCTATTCATTTCATTCAAGCTCATGCCTTTCCAAGATATCTACCTAAGCCACTTCATAGACAAATTTTATATCGAACATCCACCTCTTAAAATCTCACGTGAACCTGTTGCTATAAACACGAGACACTACATTCCTTTCCAGATATTCCATTATATCACCTGGCTTCTGATTTCAACTTGATCAGCACTTGATTCAAATTTATTAGAATTTAAGAAACAATTCTGCGATGGTAGTATAAGCTCATGATTGTGCTCGGTATTTACACTTACAACCTCCTAAAGTACATCATCCTTAGCAAGTTTTACTTTAAACTTAGCTTCACAACCAGTTCTAGTTAATGCCCTTTCCTTTCTAACTCAATCATTCCTACTAAGGTATGACTAACCTACCTTCTCTATGGCAAACCTATAGACACAATCTCACTTGCTTTTGTTTATTGTTTTTAAAATCATGCAAACAAATATCGAACCTGTTTATAGCAACATACCTACTGTAGAAATCATAAGCTTTTGAAAAAGTTGCAAACTTTCTACTGACTAAAAATTTAATTGAATATAAACCTGTATAAGATGGCAAGTCATCGATGGTAATCATATTGTTTTGTTGAGAAAAATCATCACTTCCACCATCACTAGAGACTGTAATATCATCAAATTCATCAAATGCAATATTAGTTTCGGTATCATGGTCATGAAAATCATATCCATCTTCATTATCACAACTTAAATCGAAGGCATGCCTACTAGAATCCATATTGTGAATGAAATAGTTGTTGTTCTTTTAAGGTACTCAAGGTGTACTTAGGGTTTTAGAGTAGAGATTTACAAGTTTAAGACTGACGATAGTGGACTCTACTATTAAAATATAGTGAATGTAAAAGTACTTATTTTTGGTTTATTGTCGATAATTTCTTCTCCATGAAATATACTGTCGAAAGTTGTAAGAATCTGTCAATAGTCATGCACTCCGTTAAGGTAAAAGTAACTATTACATAGTAAAACAAGAATTAAACATGGTAGTATTATTTCAATAATGGTAAATAAAACTATCGATGGTAAAAAAATACTATCGACAGTATTTTGCTCCAACCTAGTAAATATAACTTCTTTGCAGTAAGAAATGATCGAGTTTGGTTAGTTCTTTAAAATTATTAGTAACTTTACCTGTTAACAATTAAATTGTACTATCGATAATTTTGCTAAAAATCATTTGATTCATCTTATTTAATTTCAATATACATGTTGCCAAACAATTTTAGCATGAGTAGTATAAAATTTTAACTCTACATATAGATGATAATATTATGGCACACAATTTTAGAACCTAATATTATATATTTTCAACTAACGTTATTTATAAAGAACTCATGTATTATTTTAGTGTAATGGCATATAATATAGTATGGCGTACTAACAATGATATGTAGAAATTATATTTATATTATGTGCTTAATTAATACATGGATTATAAACATGTACTTTGTCAAAATTAGTATTTTATACATAATATAAATTGGCATTAATAAACATAATATTTTATACTAACAATAATATATATGGATCACAACTATATAAATTATATGTACACCTTATAATTACATCCAAACTATATGGTGCGTATATTTTAGTTTTAATAAACAGAGACTCTATATCATACCATTTATGTGAATTTCATTTACAATTTATTGAATTATATGAGTTACGTACGAACTTAGTATTCTTGTAAATTTCATGTGCAATTTACTAAAAAATATATAGTATGTGAACAATGGTATGCTTGGGTTTATCCATATGAATTGTATGTAAAATTTATCAAATTATATGAATTGTGTATAGTTTCACTAAGTTCTAATTATTATAAGTTTAATAAACGAAATAGTGAAAATCACAACAAATTATCATTTTCTTATAGAAAAATATATGTAACATTAAATTACTTATAGTTTATATGAATTTCATAATATTAATGAAAATGATAGAATGAGAAAAACTATGTAAATAATAATTTACTAAAAAATTGTCAATAATTTTGTAGATGGGAAAATATTTTGAATAAAGGAAGGTAAAGAAAAAAAAATACATGTGTGTAAAAATGGAGGAGGCATATTATAAAAATAGATATATTAGTATTTAATTGTAAAAACGGAGAGAGGATATTAATTAAATGGGAAAATAAACAATATATAAAAATGAATATTGAATAAATGGAAATAGGGAAAATATGAAAAGAAAAACTAAAAATGAGAAAATATAAAAAGAAATGAGATTATAATTAAACAGAAAAATTCATTAATTAGAAAAAGAAAAAGGAGGAAGTAATCTACTAATCTCTTATAACAGGTTGTCATAACATTGGATGACCAGTGTTACCGTAAAATTTTCCCTAAATTGCAGAATTGCTAAACTTGGACTTTACGAGTCCAATGGAAAGTTATTAAATGTTTCGTCTCAAAACTCCTTATACTTTGTAATTTCTTTTTCCCGTAGCTTTGTTGTTTACCTTTTTCTTGCCAGCCACAAGAGTTACCACCATTTGAATCACTAGATGAAGTCCCTTTCTGCAGGACGTTACCATGCTTCGTGTAAAAGCTCAAAAGAGAAGATTACTATAAAAACTTTAAAAATTATGTGATCCATAAAGCTGATACTCATTACTCTTGAAACAAGTACGAGCTCTATTTTTTCTTGTTGATTAGGCTGTCACATGTAAAATAAACTTATTCAAATGTTTACATGACAATTTATCTATATATTTATTCAATTGAATTAACCTTATGTAATTTTTTTTATGTAGATAAATATAAATGAATTAACTAGAAAATTAACATATAAGCAATTACATAATACTAGGGTGGCACCACTTGCTCTGTTAAGAGAGGAAGTAACTAAATTCTTAGGGATGTTTAATTGATTTCATAAAAATAGAGTAGAATGGTTATCCCTCTCATGTAGATTTGTTCCTATGTTTGGATGGAATAACTATTAAATAGAATTTTGATTGCAACAAATTGAGGAATCACAATTATTTTATAAGGTCAAAAGAAAAAATTTTCTTCAGATTTCACCACAAAAAGTAAAAGTTTTATTAACATAATTGTTAATTTATGTTCAATCCTACAAGTGATTAATCAAAAAGCCAATCTTTAACCATTGTTATGAGTAGTGTACAACTATAATGTACTTGCTTAATAACGTATTTCAACAAAAAAAAAAAATGGAAAATAGCTGGAAATCTCAGAATATATATATATATATATGATAACTGTCACTTTCTTTTCTACGTTGATACCGCAGTTAAAATATGCAAAAATCAATTATTAAATCCGTGAAATTTGACGATCTTTTCCTTTCCGATTTTTATTGCTACGATTAAAACTTTCTAAATGTCAAATACTATTATAACGATTCCACTATGATGTCATTAGCAAGTTGCTCTAAGTTTAGGTGGTGTGGGAGTGACGTTATGGTCACCGGCAAAATGGGGTAAAAGAAAAGGTTGCTTT
Source organism: Lumnitzera littorea (assembly GCA_024138015.1). Taxonomy (NCBI): domain Eukaryota; kingdom Viridiplantae; phylum Streptophyta; class Magnoliopsida; order Myrtales; family Combretaceae; genus Lumnitzera; species Lumnitzera littorea. Next base: position 132,250,018 of record JAMXBB010000001.1, on the reverse strand, counting down.
TAAGAAGAAAAAATATTTTCTTTATTGTTTTATTAGTGTTTTCTGTAGTTGTTAATACTACCAATAGCAATATCAGTTGACTCTCATTTTCTCCCATTACTTGTCACTACAAACAATCGTGAAATACAACCTCTTTAGATATGAAAATATTCAACAAATTGTTATGAAATAAATTACAATAGATATAAAAAAAAAATCTCGAAAAGCACTTTTGTTGGGAAAAAAAAAAATATCCTAAGTCCTCTTTTATTTTTTCATAAAGGCTTCATGAGCATCTTGAGTAGAATGGTCAAATAATACGGACTTGAGGCTTCCATTCATCTTTCAATAATTTTTCAATATCTAGATATTTAGCTTTCGTATGTAAAAATGGATTCCCATATATAGACTACTCACTTATGTGATAAAAAATAAGTTGAAATTGAATTTATTTTTACAGTGAAACAAGATCTACTTTCTTTTTCTTCTATTTTACAAAACAATCGAAACTTAGATTTTTCTTTTTCTGAAAATGTAAAAGAATGAAACATGCACACGAATATGTATTTTCGCCTAGTAAGGCTAACAAGTTAGACATATAGAGTAATGAGAAACCCAAGCTTTACCTTCTAGTAAAACCCATGTCTTTCCAGAAAGCAATAAATTTTTTCCACTTTGGATTACTAGTAAGCAACCGAAACTTAGCAGTGTAATCAAGTTACCTGGGCCAAAAATTGCAAAAGGAAAATTAAGATGCAAAATGCGGGTAAAAACACTCTAGTGACGCTCACAGAATCTATTAGTATTACAAGGACAATATGAATGTTCAAAACAGTGTATTTATATTAGTATTATCAAACTATGGTTGATTTGCATGGTCCAATTCAATTGGATCTGACCCATTTATACAACTGGTCCGATCTTAGTCTAACTCGATTAATCTCTTTAATCCTTAACTTTCTCACATATTTGGATCAACTATCCAAATCGGAGATTAACAACAATGGTTCATATCTTTTTAAAATATTAACATGGTAAAATTTCTTCTTCAATATAGATAGATCCATATAAGGGTTGGTTTTGAATCTTGAACCCGCCCGGTAGGTCAACAAACCGACCTAACTTGGAAGTGGCTTGGCCTGAACTGCCAAACTCGATTGAGTGAATCATCGGCCTGTTGAACGAAAAAAAAATAAAAAAACACATAAACAAAAACAAAAAATCGATATGAAACTAAGCCCCCCTTTGTTGTGAATCGTAGCCAAAAACAGACAAGGTCGGTCGCTGAATAGATCCGAGCTTATAGAAAGTTCGAAAAGAGTCAATAGAAAAAGGTATGAAAGGATGAAAGTAAATGATGAAAAATAATAAGCAAAACCTACGAATAGCTCCAGAGGATATGACGTACCAATGGAACTTCCAAGGATTCATAGTACAATTCGATGTGACGTACGAATTGGTCTAATAGAGTTCCTGTCACCTAATCTTGCTTAAGGGAAAGGATAAGAGTGATGCCAAGAGTAAACAGTAATATTTACATAAGGAAGAAAGTACTCAAAAGTGTATTGGAGATTATCTGATCTCTTACAACTACAAGTACAAGGGTATTTATACTTATAAATTAGGGTAATTTACCCAAAAGGGAAAAGACAAAAAGAACATTTCCTAAGGGGGCAATGTACATGTTATAAAGGGGCAAAAATGAATATATAAGAAAAATAATCATTGGTGTTATAGATTCTATATGTGATATTATACATGTGGTGATGCGGCATTGGTAAAGTTGTTAGGAGATGCAGACAAAAAGTACAGACAGATAAGCTTGTTTGAGTAAGGATAGCTTAATCAATCTAAATTATCTCTCTCGGCTTCTCAGTAAACATGATGCCGAGCAATTGTATTGCTCGGTATTGGGGAGTACTCATCTACTCGGCAAACCATAGAATAATGGATTGTCATACGACACGGCATTAAAGGTGATTCAACAAAGAAGTACTCAGCCTCGGTAGAGGTTGGTTGGAATATAAGGATTTGACGTATTGACCTCTCTAGTCCTTGGGCTTGGCTACGAGTCATGGGTCTTGTAGCTTGATTCCCATCATTCCCTCTGAGTTGTTTTGGATTTGGAATCAAATCCATATGGTGTTCACTCAGTCTCCATCAGGGTGATACCGGCTGAGGTCGATAATGTTGAAGGCATCAGAAACCTCATGGTCCTCAGGTAGCTCCAATTTGTAGGTGTTGTCACTGATTTTTTGAAGGACTCTAAAAGGTCCTTTTGCCCTTGCAAATAACTTGTTCTTCCTTTTGTTCGGAAACCGCTCCTTGCTAAGGTGTAGCCATACTAAGTCTCTCAACTAAAACTGTTTGGCCGACCAACCTTTGGTCTTTTTATGCATTCTTTGGGTAGCTTAGTCGATGTGCCGAGTGACCTTGTTGTAGATGTGTTGGAGAGATTGTGCTCTGGCCGAGGCGTTAAGGTCCTCTTGTGCCGGTGCTGGTATAGGGGCATGGTCGAAGGGCAACTCGAGATTAAATTCATAGACCATCTCGAAGGGAGTCTACTTAGTGGTGTCATGTACGATTTGGTTATAGGTGAATTCGACTACTGGCAAGCAGACATCCTAATCAACCATGTTCTTGCCTACTGCAGCTCGGAGTAGTAACTTAAAAGTACAATTAACCACCTTTGTTTGGCCGTCAGTTTGGGGGTGACATGAGGTACTGAAGAGCAATTTGGTTCCCAGCTGACGCCACAGGGTTCTCCAAAAATGGCTCAAGAACTTTAGGTCTCTATCGAAGATTACACTTCTCGACATGCCGTGTATCCATACAACTTCCTGTAAGAAAAGAAAAGCAATAATTGAAGCGTCGTTAGTTTTGGTGCATGGTACGAAGTGTGCCATCTTATTGAACCGATACACGATAACCATTACAGAATCTTTTCCTTGGGCAGTTCTCGGCAATCCGAGAACAAAGTTCATACTTAGCTCAGTCTATGGTCTTGTCGGAACAAGTAGGGGCATTGCTTTTCCTTATTCACCTCGGCACTTAGCCTTTTTGCATACAACATAGCTTTTGACTACTTGGTGCACATCCCTTCGCATTTTCGACCAAAGGAATCGCCCATTTAATAGTTCACAGGTTCTCCATTCTCCACAATATCCAGAGAGTTCGCCACTGTGGGCTTCTTTGATTAATAATTTCCATAGGGAACAAGTCAGCACACACAGTTTCCCCTTTTAGAACAGATAGCCATCCTCCACATAATACTCGTCCATTGTCCTCCCATCCACGCATCACAAAATTATTGGTCCAAAGTGTAGATCCTCGAAGTATTGTTCTTTGATATTCGCAAAACCAAACAATCTGGTCTACAGTTTTGATAAAAATGCATGCCTCCTCGAAAGAGTATCTGCAACTACGTTGCTCTTTCCTTGCTTGCATTTGATCACAAAATTGAATCCCTTAAGAAATTTAACCCATCTTGTTCGCCACTTAGACAATTTGGTTTGACTTCGGAGGTACCCCAATGACTCATGATCAATATATATGACAAATTCTCTCAGCAGTAAATAATGCTGTCATACTTGCAGTGCTTGGATTAGTGCTAAGAGTTCTTTATCATATACAGAATAATTTAATTGGGGTCCTCGGAGCTTCTCACTATAGAAGGCAATTGGTTGTCCTTCCTGCATCAGGACAGCACTTATTCCAATACCTGACGCATTGCATTCTAGCTCAAAAATTTTGTCGAAGTCAGAAAGCACTAAAATCATATGCAGAATAATTTAATTGGGGTCCTCGAAGCTTCTTACTATGGAAGGCAATTGGTTGTCCTTCCTGCATCAGGACAGCACCTATTTCAATGCTTGACGCGTTGCACTTTAGCTCAAAAATTTTGTTGAAGTTCGAGAGCACTAACGCCAGGGCGGAGGCTAACTTCTTCTTTACCTCGACAAAACTCTTCTCCTCTTTTTCTCTCAATCGGAAGTCGGTGTTTTTCTTCGTTAATTCAATAAGTGGTGCAGTGAGGGTACTAAAGTTCTTGCTGAACATTCGATAAAACGAAGCCAGTCTATGGAAACTTCTTACGTCGGCACAAGTAGCAGGGGTCGGCCATTCAACAATTGCTCAAATCTTCTCATCATCAACTTAAAAACCTTCTCTATTGATTACATAGTGTAAGAATACCAATTCATGTTGGCAAAAACAACATTTCTTTAGGTTGTCGAATAATCTCTTGGCATGGGGAATATCTAAGACTGCTCTGATGTATTCACAGTGACTCGGTATGTCGGCACTATAGATCAGGATGTCGTCAAAGAATACTACGACACACTTCTCGATGAGATATCTTAGCACATGGTTCATAAGCCTCATGAAGGTGCTCTAAGCATTCGACAAGCTGAAGGGCATGACCATCCACTCGTAAAGTCCATGTCGAGTTTTGAACATAATCTTCTACTCATCTCCTAGCCTCATGCAACTTAATGGTAGCCGAACTTGAGATCAATCATACTGAAAATTTTGGCTCCACTCAGTTTATCTAACATGTCTTCTAGTATCGGGATCGAATACCTGTATTTAATTGTGATTTTGTTCACGATTCAGCTATTAACACACATTCACCAAGTTTCATCCTTCTTCGGCACTAGAAGTACTGGTACAATACAAGAGCTAAGACTCTCTCTCACATATCCTCTTTCTAACAATTCATTGACTTAACGTTGAAGCTTAGAAACCTGCTTGGGATTCATGCGATAAGCTAGGTTATTCAGCTATGCAGCGCCAGGTATTAAGTTAATGCAGTGTTCTATGCCTCGAGTTGGCGGTAACCCTTCAAGTAATTGTTCTAGGAACAGGTCGGTATATTCATCTCATAGTTCCTTCACCTCCTGGGGTAATTCATCCCGCCCCTTCATTTTTAGTAGTCGCATGACCAAAAGGAAGGTCTATTCATCGACATTAATGACCTCTCAGAGCTTGGCTTTACTCATCATTAAAGCCTTCTTCGATCTGTGAGCAAGTTTCGCCTGTAACTTAAGAACCTCTCTCAGCGACATCAGATTCAACGTAATCTTTCAATCATCCTTCTCGAACATATAGGTATTCCTATAACCATCGTGGATGACTCTCCTATCAAACAGCCACGGTCTTCCTAGCAACACGTAAAAAGCGCACATAGGCAGTATGTCATAGAAAATCTGGTCGGCGTAATTGTCGATAATGAGCAGCAGTAGTACTTACCAAGTAACTTATAATGCTCCCTTGTCACTTAACCATTGTTTGTACTGCTTCAGATGTTCAACAGTCGGCAACCTCAATTTTGAGACAAGGTTGGCTAATGCCACATTGGTGTAACTCCCACTATCCACGATGAGGGCATACGTCTTTTCATTCACTTTGCAAGTGATATGATCTGCTTCTCCTCTTGTGAGGGCTCTACGCTCATAGTGTGTCGAACAACCATGAGTAATTGGTTTAAGTCCTCAACATACACATCTTCCTCGATCAACTCTTTCTCAGCATTCTCATTCTTGGTAGGAACCTCCTCCTCCTCAGGTTCCTTATCCATACTCTCTATGTCTAACTTCGAGGTATCTCCCTTAATGACCATTGTCCTTCGGTTCGAGCATTGAGTAGTCATATGTCTGAACCCTTGGCACTTGAAGCATTTGATCTAGCTAGTCTTCCTGCCAGACCCTTGCCTTTTCTCATACATTCAGGTCGACACTACATCTTTGGGTTAGTTTTTTTGCTCAACTCTGACATCTATCCTACTTCTCGACTCAGTACTTAGCAGTGTCCAGTGACTTGCCTGTTCGGGTCGGTTAGTCGATACTCTGGTCACTACTCGACTTCTTCTTTGGTTCTCTACCCATTAGGCAATCTTAACAACTTCATCCATTGTGTCAACTTGTTGGAGTTCCATAATATCTCAGATGTCTCCTCTTAACCTAGTGACAAATCTTAAAACTGTTCAAGCAAGTAGTTCCTTCACTTCGCATCTTATCATAAGCATTTAGAATTCTTGAACATATTCATCAACAATTAGGCTTACTTGTCTCAGCTCTTGAAGCTGTGTGAAAGTATCTTAGAGATATGTTTCCGGCACGAATTTTTTTCTAAGCACCTTTTTCATCTCAGGCCAAGTATTAATCTCTCGGTAGTCCTATCTTTTTCTCATGGCCTGAAAATTCTTCCACCACATAGTAGCATATCCAGAAAATTCAACAACAGCAGTCTTCACTTTCTTGTAATCCTTATACTAGTAATAATCAAACACACGCTCTACCTTCTCTTCCCAATCCAAGTACTCATCAACATTCCCAAATCCATTGAAACTTGGAATCCAAAGCTTCACATGGTTGGATGCTTTAGGGACTCGTACATGCTCTTCTTCAAAATATTCTTCTTTCTCCTCACCAAGCTCTCTTAGGTCTATCATTCGCCTTACTCTTTCGCCAACTTTTCCACCTCGAAATGGTCGAGCTGGGTTCTGACCTCTAATAGATAGAGTAACTTATGGAGTGTTTTGTACGGTTTCAGTGGATCAGTAAGACAGTGCATGAACAGCTCCAGTCAGATCTACCAAGAGGTTAGCTACCTCATCGAGTCTCTCATCAATGTTTCTGGGAGTTCCGTAAGACTGACGCCTATGGTAGACAACTCCAGTATCATCACCAATACCAAAATTCATATTTGGGTCTATTATTTTTCCTCACAGATTCAGAATTTAAACAAATACTCTAGAAGGTGAACAACTAATAACACCGTAGTCAAATGAACTCAATAACTGACTTTGTTTCACACAGGCAAAATAGAGCATAACAGAAATCAAAGAAGAATAAACTATAGTTCACACAAAACCTCTACTCTGATACCACGATATTGTGAATCGTAGCCAAGAACAAATAAGGCCGATCGTTGAATGGGTTCGAGCTTGTAGCAAATTCAAAAAGAGCCAATGGGGAATGGTACAAAAGGGTGAAAGCAAAGGACGAAAAACAGTAAGCAAAACTCATGAACAGCTCCAAAGAATACGACGCACCAATAGAACTTCCGAAGACGAAAGGATAAGAGTAATGCTGAGATTAAACAATAATGTTTACATAAGGAAGAAGGTACTCAAAGGTGTATTAGAGATTATCTGATCTCTTACAACTACAAGTACAAGGATATTTATACTCGCAAATTAGGGCAACTTGTCCAAAATAGAAAAGACAAAAAGGGCATTTCTTAAGGGGAAAATGTACATGTTATAAAAGGGGCAAAAATAAATATATAAGGAAAATAATAATTGGCGTTACAAATTCTATATGTGATACTATACACGTGGCGATGCGGCGTTAGCGAAGTCGTTAGGAGATTCGGACAAAAAGTACGAACAGATGAGTTTCTTCGAGTAAGGATGGCTTAATCAATCCGGATTCTCTCTCTCGGCATCTCAATAAACATGATGCCGAGTGATTGTATGGCTTGGCACTGGGGAGTACTCATCTACTTGGCAAACTATAGAATAATGGGCTATCATATGGTATGGTATTAAAGGTGATTCGGTAAGGAAGTATTTGAATACAACAGGGGTTAATTAAAGCATAAGAATTCGACATACTGACCCCTCTAGTCTTTGGGCTTAGCTGCGAGTCATGTAGCTTGATTCCCATCACTCTTGATATATCTTTGGGATTTGTTTGTTCCACACAAGTTATGGTGATAGACTAGCCATTTATAAAAATATCTAAGTGGATTTAACTGTTTATTTAATGGGTTAGATACCAAAATTCCAATCCAATTTACATATCATGTTAGTCGCTATGTATTTATGTAAAAAATAAAAAGAACATAAAATAAAGTAGCTTGTAAACATTTGTCTATTAGGAAGGTTGAAGTACATGCACTTTTGTTCATATTTTGGGAGGTTTTTGATAATATCCTCACAATTCTTATTTGGGCATCATTAACAAATGCCTTAGTAGGAGTCGAAAAAGAAGCACCTTATGTTTTCCAAAACTTATTTTATGATTTGTATATTCTCAATTTATTTGTGGGGACAAAGATAATTATGTCTCAAAGGTGAAGGTAATGAATATGGAATCAACACAATAGGGGAACCTTTTGGCCAATTGGATTAAGAAGCTTATTAGTAGCTTATTAATTAGTAACTATTAACCATCTTTGAATTGGAGCATATTACACATTTTATAAGGAAAAAAAAAAGGTTTAAGGGCTGTGAATCGGCCTGTGAATCGCTAGCACATGGACTGATCATGATTCACTATGAATCTAGCCCATGAACTGAGGGTTCAGGACCGGCGTTGAGCGGATCTAAATATAGATAGTAAGTAAGTCTTTTATTTTATAATTAAGTAATGAGAGTCATTTCTTATGTCAATTTTTTTAACTGATTTGATTCGTATTAATTGTTAAAATATCAAATCAATAGAGTGGAACCATTTACAAGTGCATTGGAGGCCACAATGGCACTGGTAAGAAATTTTGTGTAGTTAATATTTTTCAATAGGTATAAGTTACACTATTTTTAAAAGTCGAAAATTTGATAGTTATCTGCTATTCAGCCATTAGTATTAGAATGGCTTCAATACAAAGGAGCTGGTGTCACCAACATTTACTTAAGAGGGGATTTAACTTCCAAAATTTTCGAAAATGGTGGTTGTAAAATGAGGTCCTATGGATAGAAAACAAATACACGCAAAAGGGATTGTTTTTGCCCTTTTCATGTGGGTAACTATGTATTCAATAATTGATGCAAATGCAAATACATATTGTACCCTTTGATATAATACATGGACGTGGACAAACAAGGAGGAAAGGAAGTTGGACCCCATTATGTGCCATGAACATTGCCGCAGTCCCACTGCCACCAACATGGAATAAACGATGATTATCTAACATGTTAATTTTACGTATATTCCACATATTACGTGAGATTTCTCCAAAAAAAATTTTGGAAAGATGTGGCTTTAATATTTGGAAAAATTACAAACATATTCTCTTATATTTACGTTTAACTTTTGTATCCTTAAAATTAAGTATTTGTATCTTAAATCTTTACAATACATACTTATATCCAATCCGATTTTATTATTTCTCCTTTGTAACTTTCTTTATTATTTTTAAGAATAATGGTCTTATACAAGATCTAGAGCTACTTTTTTAAAACTCCAGAGTCCGAACACTTAATTTCAGAAATAGTGGGGTTAAATGCCTAAGCAGCAAACACAAGTGGATGTAATTACGATTTATCCTTAATAGTTTTTACAATTGTTAACGTCGCACAGGAGGAAATTAAATCGGAAATCAACTTTAAAATAAAAAAAAAATGGGCCCCGTTAAATGGCTACCCTAAGATTTGCTGGGAGTATAAAGACGACTTTTTACCACGATACTGACTGCAGATTTGCAGGAAAAGAAGACACTAACCAAAATGTTTCTTTTTTTATCCACATTTTTTGTGGGCTAAACGTTTTCCCAACGAATTTAGCGGATGAGGATTAATTATTTGTTAAACTTACTCCTTTGTGAAAACTGCCATCGTGACGTTGACTTGTACTTGACAAAACACACACACACACATTATAAATATTTCCCTCCAATTCACCCAATCTCAAACTGCTCCTCTCTAATTCCTTAAATAATTACGAGAGAATCGTCAGCTCCAAATACGTCTCTCTCAACCTTCAACTACCACTAATACTTCTTCCAATTTTATGTACTAAAATAATCCAAATTATTTTTCTTGACTCTCTTTGTTATGCTTTATACACATAGATATACAATATTTATACTTTCAAAATTATTGCTATAATATTCATTTCTGTTTGAATCGATCTTTCTCTGGTTTCTTGATGACTTTAGCAGTTTTCGTTCTGTTTTCTTAACATTTTATGTTGCATTTTCCTGAATCCTGACCGGAAACACAGAACAGCAATGAAAGGAACATCACCTTGCCGTAGTCCTAAAGAGCCAAGACAACGTTCCTCTGCTTCACTAGGGTAAGAATCTTTAAACTCTTCACATCACAATATTAGGATTTACAATGCAGTTTGATGGATGTTGCATTTTCCTGTGCTTAAACCCTCTTCGAAAGCGAAAACCAAATAATTCTGGTGTTGTTTGCTTTAAATCTTTACGATTTATATTTCTTCAGAGGGAACGTTGCAAGAGAGAAAGTTTATTTGGGTTATTAAAATGACTTATGTTCATTAGACTATCAAGTAACTCATGTTCAATTTTGCAGGGAAGAGACAAATAACAGAAATTCATCAAGAAATCAATGCATTAAAGATGTAGGGAAGGCCCTGAATCAATCAATCGATGAAAAAAATATCAACTTGAAGCTAACAACTTCAAGACTCGTTCTGATTGTAATTCTGTTCGGAACTTGTATGACGTTGTATCGGGCTCCGATGATCTACAGCTTGGATTTTCCTTCGACTATGGAACCCCAGTATGTTTCTTTTTTTCCTTATTTGTATCGATTTCGAATGTTCTAACAAGTTGAATTTTTCTTTAAGCAATTTATTCTTGGTTTCAGGGCAAGTTTTGCTAACAGAAGTCTGAGTGAAATTTCGATTGGGGATCGACGTTACATTTCATCCTTGATCATCAAGTGGGATCAAATCTCAAACGTTATCAGCAAGTTAACTGATCGAGAAAAGTTCAAGGCAATTGGCCTTCTGAATTTCGACACAGACGAAATAAATCGATGGAAAATGCTTGTCCCAAGAACTACACATGTTGTCTTGCACCTTGACCATGCTCCTAAAAACATAACCTGGGAATCACTGTATCCTGAGTGGATAGACGATGTTGAAGATTCTCAAACTCCAATTTGTCCCTCCCTTCCTAAGGTTCAGTTTCGGGGAAGACCTCGGCTAGACATCATCGCTGTGAAGCTCCCCTGCATTAAGTCAGGGCAGTGGTCAAGAGATGTGGCTCGGTTGCACTTGCAGCTTGCAGCAGCAAGGTTTGCCGCCTCATCCAAAAGCTACCGTCGCGTCCGAGTACTTCTTGTTACCGACTGCTTGCCAATCCCCAATTTGTTTCCATGCAAGGAACTGCTATCACATGAAGGCTATGCTTGGCTGTATGAACCAGACCTTAACAATCTGAGGAACAAGGTTCAATTACCCGTTGGATCATGCGAACTCGCAGTACCCCTCCAGCCCCAAGGTCTGTCACTAAATTTTTCTTCTGTTAACCTTGTCGCTGTGGATGGTCTAGGTCCATGTTTCAAATTGCATTTTTGCTTTCTTTCTTCTCTCTTTATTTATATGTGTCATAGTTATTGTGCGAAAAGCTTTCATAACAATGCAATACTTACTCGGGACTGAAGATTAATGTATAATGTGATGAAAAGGGGACCAACATTTAAAAAGAATTGAGAACTGACTAAGCATTTTATGTTTTCCGCAACAGAAGATTTTCATTCTGTCAGACCACATCGTGAAGCATATGCTACGGTTCTGCATTCCGCTGAGGTTTATGTATGCGGGGCAATCACTGCAGCTCGGAGTATCCGAATGTCGGGTTCAACACGAGACCTAGTGATCCTTGTGGACAAATCCATCAGCGACTACCACAGAAGAGGACTGGAAGCTGCAGGATGGAAAATCCGCATAATTCAGAGGATAAGAAACCCGAAAGCTGTACGTAATGCATATAACGAGTGGAATTACAGCAAGTTCCGGTTATGGCAACTTACGGATTATGACAAGATCATTTTCATTGATGCTGATATGCTTGTATTAAGAAACATAGACTTCCTCTTCCAAATGCCCGAGATATCCGCCACAGGGAACAATGCTTCCCTTTTCAACTCGGGCGTGATGGTGATCGAGCCTTCAAATTGTACCTTCCAGATGCTAATGAATCATATAAACGAGATCGATTCCTATAATGGAGGAGATCAAGGTTACCTTAACGAAGTGTTCACATGGTGGCATAGGATTCCTAAATACATGAACTTCCTGAAGCACTTTTGGGAAGGCGATAGCGAAGAGACCAAGGAAATGAAAACTCGCCTCTTTGGCATGGATCCTCCAAGCCTCTATGTCATCCATTACCTAGGCAACAAGCCCTGGATATGCTCCCGCGACTATGACTGTAACTGGAACGTGAAACTCCTGAGGCAATTCGCGAGTGATGAAGCGCATGAGAGGTGGTGGAAGATGCACGACACGATGCCTGAAAGACTGCAGAAGTTCTGCTTGCTAAGTACCAAACAGAAGGCCGGCTTGGAGTGGCATAGAAGACGAGCTGAGAAAGCAAACTTCAGTGATGGGCACTGGAGGATCAAGATCAAAGACAAGCGTTTGAACGTCTGCTATCAGAAATTTTGCGACTGGAAGAGCATGTTGTCGCATTGGGGACAAAAGAGTCGGTCTCGGAAATCCAAATCAACCCTCTCTTCTTTGTAATACACATAGTTTCGGAATGTATATCCTCGTATCAATAATCATCCAGCAAATCCAAAACCTGTAACAGTTAAATAAAGATTTAGCAATAATCGCAGATATATCAAAGTCAATTGTGCATAGATCTTCTAAACTCTCAAAACGCTCTTTTTAACGTTTCGTAGCTATTAAAAATATACATTCATCTACCTAACCATCCATGGAACTCCAACCGTCGCTAAGTGACCTAGAAGTCACGATGAGTATCAAGCTTCAGTGATAATTGGATTGGTAAATGAATATTTTCGAAACTTATTAGAGAAGTATAAAAATGTTTTAAGAGTTTGTGGTTCCATAGGCAGAGAACAAATGGTTTTTTAGTATATTTGTAACCGGCCAAAAGTTCAAAGCCAACCAGCATATTTTATTTTGGTATGTGCAAGCAAGTCACACTATTCATGTGTCTTGCCTCCTCCGTGAAATCTTGATGATTTGAGGTTGCTTAGTGCGTAAAAGATATATTTAAGAAGTTGGAGATTATATAGATTTGCAAAATCTTGTTAGAACCATCACCCATTTGAAAAATTTAAAGCTGGTTTTGTTGATCTAAATTGCAATACAATTGACAAATTCAGTAATCTTAGTGATTGATAAATGTTATAAGGATTAGAAGTTGATTAGGGTTTATTTTTGGAGTTTTGACCCTAAACCTATTCAAGCTGCCACCATCAAGTGCTAGATAGGTGTTTTCTTCATTTGAATCTACAATTTTGAGTGATATTATGTTTATATGTTGTTTAGTGTGATAAACCCTATGTTAAGTGATGATTTAGAATTTAAAAGATGCACAAATGTTGATTAGCATGTTGGATTTGTGCCTATGGAGTCTTTAGGATATTGAATTATCATATTCATGACATTAAATTAAAACTTCTAGCATGTATTAAACTTAAATGAAGCATGATTCTTTAGTTAATCACAATTCTCCCTGATGTTATGATAGTTAATGTTGTGATTAGATAATGAAATTAGTAGATTGAAATTTCCATATGTAGAATTAACACGTAAAAATGATTAATTATATAACCTCTTTTGCATGCAACCACCATTGTTTTTTTATTATGGTTAACTTTATTATTGATTGTGTAATTTATGTGATTTTTGGGCTTATATGTTCATAAAATGGGCCCTAATGTTAAATGAATCATAAAAGTTATGAGCTTGATGTGTAATTGGATTAAATTGGACTATTATTGGTTAGACCCTAACATAGACTAACCCATCAAAACCCTAGACCGATCCATTGCCTAAAATCATCCACTAGAAAATGATTTACCTTGTCCTATGATCAATTCTCTTTAATTCCATAAAATACCTAATTGATATGACTTAACAAAGAGAGCTTGATTTAATGGACATTTAGAATTTAATTTTAGACCTCTCTAAATTGTCTAACTCAACCTTAAAAATAGCAAGCCCATTTTTCTTTCTAGGCCCATAACCTATATGGGCTTGCGTTAATTGAATTTATAGACCTAAATTCTAAATTGGAATGATTGGACTCAATTAAATGCACAATTGGCCTAAAATGGATAATCTAACTAATTGGCCTAATTACATCAAACCTAAACCATAAAGTAATTGGCTTATAAGGCTTAACTAAATTATCAATTAGACTCATTTACCTAATTATGGCCCAATATCCTATGGACCTTAAGTAGAAAATTATAGATTTTAATTAATTAAAAGGCCTTAAATCTATAATGGGCTTAGACCAATTTCTAAAACTTACCAAGGGCTATAGCCCCTTCTTTAGAGCTTATATCATACATAGGCCCTAATTAAAGTAAAGCCCCAATCCTAATAAGTGACTAAAACCATAAGTTGATAATTGTTAATAGTTTTCTTAATTAAGCTAATCAATTAACTAAGTAGTATGGGTTAGTTGATAATTCCCTTCAAAAGTAATTAGTTCCATTGACCTCTTAAGGCACAACAACTAATTTAAGGACTGAAGTATGAGTACTTTAAGCATATGCTAATAAGATGCGATTATAAGATATAAAGGATAACACACTAACTCTTAATTATTGGTTAACTAGTCTAAGAGTGGGACATCGACACATATATCTTTTTATTAATTGAGCCTTGCGTTTTAAGTATGCAATTAGGTGTTGCTTACTAGAATTCTAAGATCTATTAATATTGGTTGAGTAAACAATTAAGAAAGGGGTAAAGTAATTGCTATGAAAAATTAAATTCCTTTCACAAAGTTAAACACTACCTTTCTTAATTATTCAATAATAAAAACTTATCACAAATCTTTATATATATACATCAAAGATTAACGCATGAAAGAAAATTAAATAAATTACAGAAACTAAATAGAGTAAGGATAAGAAGATCAAACAAGTATTTATAAAGATTCTTTTTTATAAATCGGTATTCTCTTCCACCCCCACCATCAAAGAGCCAATCTTCTACATTAGCGTGTTCCATTATTTCAGAAAAATCAAAATGAGGTATATGATTCCCATGACTCTAACCTATCTCTCTATTCCCTATCATTGAAATAATCATAAATCTATACAGTTTCTCTTGCTAATCTCTCAAATAGTACACCACTAAATTTTAAAGAGTATAGTGACTCTTTCAAGGATTACAATGTGATTCCCTAATCTTCAACTCAATTTTCACAATCAACAACAAATTAGCAAATTTCACTCAAATTCTACATCATTTATTGTACCCTTCCCACTTCTTCTTGTATACTTTGCATCATTTGCTCTTCATTATATAGTCATCAAATTCAAACTTTCCAATATTATATTTTTGTAGTAGCTATTGTCTTCAAATTTTCGTTGCTAACACTTAATATTCTTTTATATAAAATTTATTTTTCTTCACAATATTTTATTCTTCATTTGAATTGGATTCCTTGATTGATCAGATATATTACCTAAACATCTTCTACTCAATGCTGGGTCTTGATATGTAATTTCTATAAATTGGTCTTTATTTCGTTGTTAAGTAGAATAGCTTTTACTTTGATCATTTAGCTTCTATATTAAATCTTGTCTTAGGAATGGTCTTTTAGCTTTTGCTTGTTTCCTTATTTCCAAATATGTGTAGATTCTAAACTTCTATAGCTTTTGCACTTCAACTCCTCCCTTATCTTAAAAAGTCTCTTTCTATTTGTTCAAATTTTCTTTCCTTCCTTCATCATAATTTATTTTGTTTTCTTCTTTCTTTTGTAAGCTTTTGCCAATGAAGTTCTAACGTATCTTTCATATCTATGCTTTTGATTTTGACCTTCATTTATTGTTTAGGTTTAGTTTCCAAATAGCTTCTTTAAATAATTCAATATATCAAATATTCTTTTCTTGTTTCTGTACACTCATTAGCTTAATTAGTAACATCAAACACGTATATTTTGTTAGGATCAAAATGTCTTTCATGGAGATTCTAACAATTAAACCAAACTAAAGATGTTATCTCAACTTAATTAAATAGTTGTTGCTTATACTTAGTCATTCAATCTAGCAAAACAACACCTTTGGACTAGGCTATGTCTACTGATGATGCAACGAAGGCACATCTAGAATAGGTTTTAGGGACTCAAAATCTACCTTAATACCATGACAAATGTCCAAAACTCATTAAAGACCCTATACCCAAAACCCATTCTAATAAGGGTGATAAGGACCAAAACCCAACTCGACCCAACCTAACTCGCCTTGTTGCCTTTTTTTTTTTTTCCTTCAAGTAACTATTTTCTATTACATTATTATATTGATTAATTTATTTGTTAAATTATTTTATTGACTAATTTAAGAGAATTAAAGATAATTCGTTCATAACATGAGTGGGCACTTGTTCTTAAAATGAAAATTTCCCTCTTCTGTTCAAAGATTTAGTTGCCTAACTATTACCTTACTCTCTTTTTTTTCCTTAAAGAAAAGGGAATCCTTAGACTTTTTTTTTTTTTTTTGTTTATCTTTAAGCATGGAAATTATATTAGAAAAACTAAGGCTAAATTGAACTTATACATAATTATTTTTCAGACATATCATCACTTTAGAAACACATAGGCCTTGCCACATTATTTGTGACTATTTTATTTTATTAATTATTCATTTTCTATAATATCCCATAAATTAGCAATCCAGACATAAACATCTGAGTATTAAAACAAAGCCCTGTCCTTATACAATTAAGATTAATAATCGATTTAGGACATTCAAGAAGGTAAACCGATTAGACTAGAAACTTACAAAAAACATGATAACCCTAATCGAGGAATTTTCATATGTTTGAAAATCCATAATATAATAAGAATATTAAGAATAGAATCAAAATAGTGAGAATTTATCCTATATGAGACCTTAAAGTCAAATTTAGGCCAATCATACCTAAATTTATGGCTTTCAAGAAAAATTATCCGATTAAGCTCAAACTTCACGACTAAGATAAAAAACTTAGTTGAAGTGACCCGGTGAAATTAGATTTTGAAAATAATTATCCAAAATCCCAATTTTGTTTTTAAAAATATAATTACTTAATATTGTACAAAATTACTCGGAACTTCTAAAATCAAGCTTAAAATGCAACGAAAACTTAAAGATAAGTTAATTAAGTTATAAAATGAGATAATATAGTATAATTTACTATGTAATTATACATGTATTTTTATGAGTATACCTAGTATAAATAATAATTATACCCATATATTAACTCGAAAGTCTAAAAATATATATAATATGTAATGCCATATGACTCCAACCTAGTAGCGTTCAAGTAGTTTATATCTTTTATAAAAAAATATATTTATAAATTAGGTCAATAAGTGTAAAATAGTTTATACTAATATTATTCATAACGACAAGAATATGGATTTTAACAAGAGAATAATGAGTATAATAATATTACTAATGACACGACATAATACGTAAAAATAATTGAATTAGTATAAACCTAGTTGGTCAGATATTCCCTTTTCATTAAATTGATTGGAAGCATTCATAGGTGTGAGAATATCAAAATTACATCTAGACATAGATATATAATTATATAAATTAATTGAAAATTTTAATGCTTGAGAGATACTTTAGAAATTATGATTTATGATAATGTTTGTAGGATTAAGTTGAATTCTTATGATTAGAAGAAAATTTAAACAAAGTAACCGTATAGCTTTAGTAGTTCACTTTGAGCTCATTTATATAAAATTTTCTTAGAAATATTAAGTTTATCAAATCTAATAGCTATAACATAAGATTTTGTAATTTTAGATATGGCTTAAGATAAATCTTTTAGAATCAACTACGTGATTTTCATAATTAATATTAGTGAATAAAATTTCATATAAAATGTATATAAATAAGTCCCAAATAATTAGTATAACTTAACTATATATTATATTTTACTAATATTTTTACTAATAATTATGTTAAAATTTACCTGAAATAAAAATATGTAGGAAAAGAAAATTATGATTATGAATTATTGACTATAAAGAAAGGGAATATTCTTTAAATATTCTAAAAGATAGGATAAATATTAAATAAAATATAATATATGTATATAATATAACTTTAAAAAAAAGAATAAACTAACTGCGATTTGTATAGCAGTAAAATTGCTCATGACTATAAAAGCCATTTATGTTGCATGAATTTGGAAATAGGGGGATGGGGCGAGAGAAAGAGAGAGAGAAATGGATAGAGAAAGAAAAAAAAAGGAAGAAGATGAAAAAGGAAAAAAAGAGGACTAGAAGATTTAATTTTTCAATATTCGATACTTTCAAGTAACCTTATTTCTATAAGTATAAGTGTTGTTTTTTAATTAATATTTAATAGTTATAGAAAGGAGACGTCCAGTATTACATTATTATTATAAATGGAGTATTTTATTCGTTCCATGTCATTCTTTTTTGAATTATAAACTTAGAATATCAATAGCTATAAGACTTATATATTATTAGCATTGACTTTCAAAATAAGTGAATCCCTAGTAATAATTATTTACTAAAATTATTAAAAATCGAATTTTATATTCTTACAAATTTAATATCATTACTTCTATAAAATTTGAGTATATATGATTTATTATATTTTATTGCAAAATTGAATGAAAATATATTTTTCATTACATAATAAAATATCAATATAATATTGGTTATTATACAACTTTATTTGTATACTAGAATTAGAAATACTCTTTAGAGATAATCTTTTAAACAAAACACGTAACATATATAGTCGAGTTCATGCAAACTTCACAATACTGATCTTATTAAAACTAAATCACTTTAAGTAATGAAATCGATGTTTTCTGTAATATTACGAAAAATATTGTCCTATGACGATCTTTTTGTAATTAAAGCATAATATAAACAATAATAAATACATTTTAATATAATCGAAATGATATAATATAAGTAGTAATAAACTGCATATATTAGATATTATTAAGTAAATTGTTATAACCTATATGATAAAATAAAATACTTAAAATATATATGTATATATATAATATTGATTTATATAAATATATAGATACTGAACTCTACTGAATAACAGTATACATAATATCTCAACTAAAAACTAGAAAAAACCCTAACATTTTCGTAAATTTTACGAAAATTGAATATAAGCTTTGGTATATATATATAGGATTTTCGAGTAAGTAAAGTCCTAATGTTTCAGATTGGTCGAAGTGAGCTTCAATACAAGTAAGTAGGATCAACGCTTTATAGCATTTTGAGATATTATTTTAGAATATTTGAAGACGTTGGTCTGTATTAGCTTGTGATTGTAGTTAATTGTTTATGGGTATGCAGCGTCTATGGTTAGGTTTCGATTTGTTGTAATGAGAGCTACACTTCATAATATGGTTATTCTATGAATATTATTATGCTTGAATTATTTAAGCTCGATTGATCACCCAAAAAAATAAACTAACTCAAACTGAGCTTAACATTTAACTTGATATATATCCCAACCTATTAGGGGTAACGATTAGGATTTTCGGGCTAAACACAGACTTCCTTCGATGAGAATAACTGAAATGGTCCTTTTCCTACCCTGTTGCGGCAAAATTGAGGGTCATAGTTTGAAGGTGATCACGAGAAGAGAGTGTTCTCTATTATACAAGCCCTGGTTTAGTTTTGATTCATGAGTATGTGATATCAATCTCCTTAACCTGGATTAGAGTAGATGTAATTGCTTTGATTTCACAATGGACCAAATAATGTCATGTGATGGTATTTGGTTGTACACACATTGCATTGAACCAACTTAATTGAAAACCCTACTGTGAGTGCTAAATGCATACTTCTGTCTCCGCTCCACTTACTGAGCAAGTTGTTGCTCATTTCCCTATAATTTGTTTTACAGGTTCCAAATGGATTAAAAGTGCCTACCTAACACCAAAACGCTAGTAAATTGGGACGGGGAATGAGATACAACAAGAGATGGCCAGTTATTGTCCTTAATATTAATTTTTTTATCTTTTTAGGAAAACTACACAAAACTCCTCAAAAGACTTCATAGTTTTCAATATTTTAGTTTGTATGTGAAATGACAAATACTTATGGGATTTACTACTACTCTTTTATAAGATCAAATTACAAATTTATTTTCAAAAAATTATTTTAAAGGATTACTCCAAAAATTTATATCAAATTAGACACTTCAAAGGGATAAAGTTAAGTACGCCTGGCGTGAACTAGGTCGAGGATAGCAGCTATGAGAATAGTTTCTATCTTAAGATAACTCACACGGCGAGATGATTACAACTTCACCTTTTCGGGGTGTGATATTTTCTCTAAATTGAAATTGGAATATATCTTTATAGGCTTGGCAATAATCAATAAGCATATGAGGCTATTTCTAAATTGGCTCCCATACAACCCTAAATGGTCCTCTAATCTACAGAGAAAAAAAAGAAAAGAAAAGAATAAAAGGGAGGTATAGTTTAAGCAATGAGTAAACATGAGTTAAATTGGCTTTCCATGTATTTAGAGCCTAAAGGCACTTGATGATGCATAGACAAACAAGACTAGTTTCACAATTCTTTTAACATTGTCCTTTGATGCCATAAGATGACAACTTCCTTAGGAAAAAAGGGAAGGAAGAGGGTGGGGGTAATATATTGATTTAGTGTAGTTCCTAAGCCAAACCATAACCTACTATGAAGCCCTATCGCCTTCTAGTAGAGCCACTACTGACTAGGCCAGCAACAACTCCTTACCAATAGACAGTAGCTAGAGCTTCAATGAATAGATATGTCAAATTTCTGCCATATTTTTCCATATTTTCTAAAAAATATTAAATCAATTAAGAAAAATCTAAAAAAAAAATTATTCTTAATTTATTTCTAAGATACATTCATGTTGTGTTTTTATTTTTTAAAATTATAATTATTTTATATATACTTTCTTAAGAAATGCACTATTCACCTGAATTTTCAAATTAAAAATAAATATATGTTGTTTTGAGCCCAAAATTTTTCTATAGAATACATGTTATATCTAGTTAATTTCTATATAGCCTGATTTTGAGTTCACATATGTTTAATATTTATTGTATATTTTGACCCTAAAAATAGGGCAAATTATGAGATTGAAATTGAAGTCCAATGACTTCTAGAGACTTATAATAATGTCAAGACATATTAGAAACAATTTGATGTAAAAATGATATTATTTGCATAATTAATCACAAATTAAGGGTAAGAAAGTAATTATACATATATAGGCGATAAATTCGATAGTGTGAAACCACTTTCTGAATGAATTCCCTATATTTTTCTGAGTAATAGGAATTTTCATAGAATTAATTAGTTATCCTAGTTATTTATTATGAATTTTCCTAGGTAAATAGCGTAATTTACTAATCGGAGCATGTTTTTAGCAATACTAGGCTAAATTAAGATAAATATTTGAATAAAAGTTATACATATCTAAATTGTTTAGGTGTGGTTAGGATAAGTTTCCATCATATTTTGTGATAATTACATAACCTAGACTACGATATACACATATTAGGTTTAGATATTACATATATTGTTAAGCTATGTTAAGAAATTATATAAAATATAGTCTATTTATATAATACGAATATAATGTGACAATGCTTGTTGTAGGAGCATATATATAATTGAAATTAAAAATACATTTTAGAAGTCATCTCTCTAAATAGAATCCGTATTATGTATCGTCAAGTTCGTATGAACCCAATTATACTAATTTTACTAAAATTGGACAATTTTAGGTAATAAAATAAGTATTTTGAATATTACGAGAATTATCATCCTACGATGACTTTTCCGTAATTGAAATAGAATTTAATCGATGAGATGAACATTTCAATACAATCGGAAAGATATGTTATGAATAATAGTATAACTACGTATATCGTTAATATTCATTAATTTAATATAACTTGTATAGTTAAACTACAATAAAGTACCTATATAAATGTAACTATTTATGAATACTATACTTTAATATATTTTTGTATATAGCTTTAGAAATAGTATTTTAACTAAGTTATACGATAATACAAAGAGTCAGATAAACCCTAGCGTTTACTAAATCTAGGTTTTGTATATATAAGATTTCTAAAAGGAGCAAAACATTGATAGTACAGATTTACCATAGTGAATAACAGTACAAGTAAGTAGGATCAATACTTAACAGTATTTTGGGATATTATTTCAGAATATCTAGAGATTTCAGTATGTATTTACTTATGATTGTAGTTAACTATTTGTGCATGTACAGCAGTTGTGTTTGAGATTCAATTTGCTATGATGGAAGCTAAGCTTCATGTTGTGGTTATTCTATCAATATTATTATGTTTGAATTATCTAAGCTTGGTTGATCAACTTAAAAATGAATTAAATTAAACTCCACTTAACATATAACTTGATATGTATTGCAACCCACTATGAGTAATGACTATGATTCTTAAGCCAAACATGGACTTCCTTCAATAAAGATAGCGGAAGATAGTGAAAATAGTCATTTCTCCATTTTATTCGAATTAAGTATCAGGAGAGGAGATCACAGAAAAGTTAGGGGTCATGGTTCAAAGGTAGTCATGGGAAAAGTGTGTCCTCCATTGCACAAGTTCTGGTTTGGTTTCGATTTGTGAGTGCGCGACATGAAACTCCTCAACCCAAATTAGAGTAAATGCAATTTCTCTTATTTCATGACGGACTGGACAATGTTGTGCAATGGCATTTGCTTGTATACGTACTACATTTAACTAATTTAGTTGAAAACTCTACTTGTGATGTGTTGAATGCATACTTCTGTCTCATTCCCACCTACTAAGCAAGTTGTTACTCATTTCCTATAATCTATTTTACAAGCCTTAAATGGATTACAAGTACCTATCTAAAACTAGAACATTAGTAAAGTGAGATAAGAAGTGAGGCTTAACAAGAAATGGTTGGTTATTGTTCTTAGTATTGACTTTCCTAACTTTTAAGAAAAACTGCATAGAACTCCTTAAGGGGTTTAATAGTTTTCAATATTCAAGTATGTGTATGAAACGATAGGTACCTGTAAGATTTACTACTACTTTTTTGCAAAGTCAAACCATAAGTTTATTTTTAATAAATTATTTCAAAAGAATATTTCATAGGATTATAATAAACAGGCATCGAATTGAATGCTTTAAAGTGGTAGAGTTAAGTATGCCTAGTGTAACTGTAACGTCAGTTTTTATCTTAGGATGGCTTATACGGTAGGACTATTACGATTCCACCTTTTGAGGGTGTAATATAATGTACTATATGAATATATATGTATTTTTATGAATATATCCAGTATATATAATAATTATACCCATAAATTAATCGAAAATCTAAAAATATATAAAATAAGCAATAAATTCACAAAATTAGATAGAAAATATATGTTAAAAAGAATTGACATGAGAAAAATATAATGACATGAATGTCATTATACATTACATGTGTCAAATATATAGGATATATATACGTATAATAGTAAATGTACTGAATATTAATATAATATATACAAAATATTAATAAATAACCTAAAAATCAACTAAAACCTATCCAAATTGCAAAGACAAACTTGGAAATTGTTGGAAACCAATCATACACATCAGGAAAGACCAAGTGATGAATCAAAAATGAATTTATAAAGGAGGATTAAACACCTCATGCTTAGAAAAATGGGAGGAAAAGTGAGAGAAAAAAAAAAGGAAAAAATAAGGAAGGGATTTTAGACGATCCCAAATCAGTATAAATAGACCTAAGACTTTAGTTTAGACATTTAGGAACCTAGATCACTCAATGAAAAAAATAAAAAAAAATTATAGGAAAATAGGAAAGGAAAAAAAAAAAACAAAGCAAGAATTGGACCAAGGCTTATAAACCCTTATTAGTCAACGGTAGCTGGAGCTTCAATGAATAAGTATGTCAAATTTATGCCTTATTTTTCGATTAATTTCTAAAAATATTAAACTATTTAGGAAATTTATGAAAAAAATAATTTTTAAAATGCTTCATGCTGTAATTTTATTTTTGTAAAATTATAAATATTTTATATACTTACTTAACAAATGCACTATTAATTCAAAATTTCAAATTAAAAGTAAATATATTAAATGATGTTGTTTTGAGCTCAAACTTTTTTTGTAGAATACCTATTACATCTAGTTTAATGCTACGTAACCAAATTTTGATTTCATATATGTTTAGTATTTACTGCATTTTTTACCCTCAAAATGACCAAAATAGGGAAATTTCTTAAATAAATTCATTTTTATAGAAATAATTGATGAAATTGATATCTAATTAATTTTGGATACTTGTAATGGTGTTGGGATGGGTTGGAATTAATTTTGTATAAAAATTATATTATTTGCCTAATTAATCATAATTTAGGGGCAAAAACGTAATTTTACATATATAGGCAATAAACTCGATAGCATGAAACCACTTATTGGCTAAATTTCCTATATTTTTTTGAGTCTATATAAATTTTTATAGAATCAATTAGTGATCTTAGCTATTTATTACAAACTTTTCTAATAAAATGGCTTAAATTACTAATCGGGATACATTTTTAGCTATATTAGGCTAAAATATGATAATTGTTTGATTAAATCTTACACATGTCTATACTAGTCAGGTCTAATGAAGATGAGTTTTTACCATATTTTGTAATATTATATGACCTAGTCTTTAATATACATGTATTAGAGTTAAATAATACCTATTTTACTAAGTTATATTAGAAAATTATGTAAAATATATTCTATTTAGACCATATCGAAATAGTGTGGTAGTGCTTGTCACGTGGACATATATGTATAATAGAAATTAGAAATACCCTTTAGAAGTTATTTGTTAAAATAAAACCTATATTACATATCGTCAAGTTCGTACGAACCCAATGATATTACTTTCACTAAAATTAGATAATCTTAGGTAATAAAACCAATATTTCTATAATATTAAGAAAATTTCCGTACTATAATGACTTTATTATAATTGAAACATAACTTAATTGATTAAAGATATATTTCGATACAATCAAAATAGCATATGACAAATAACAATGTAATTACGTATGTCGTTAATGTTCACTAATTTAATGTAACTTATGTCGTGCCTGATTTTTCCGTTTTTTAATTTTAATTTTATGTCCCATTTTTCGACTAATATTAAACCCTAACCCAATTAACATTAATTTTCTACTAGAGAAAATGAAAAATTTCGATTTCTTTTTTTAGTTTTAAATTGAAAATCTTTTGGAGTTGCACTTGACTAGAGTAAAAAAATAAAGATAAATTGTAATCAATTAGATGGATTGATGATAACTCAGCTACCACTTTTTTATTTTAAATTAATAAGAGAAAACCAAAGATTTCCAAATTTGGAGGCTACCTATTAAACCCTATTGAGTACCATTATTAATTTTCCAAAATTAGGCTTAGTTTTCACAATTACCCTTTTAAAAAAAAATTAATCACTAGTAGATAAATCAAATTGTATTTATTTAAAAAAAAACAAGTAATTCAAGCTATAATTTAGAAAAATGGAAAACTAATATTTTTATAAATTTTACGTCACTTCGAAAGTATCTACTTATCCGCTAGTCAGGATTAAACGTTTATAATTCATTCCAAAAAAGTTTTAATATGTTCATTCGTTTTAATTTTAAAAATTAATCGGCTTTAGATTTTTTATTTATCTATTTTGACTAAAAAAAAAAGATCTAGAAAAATGGGTCTTAACTTAAAGTTTTATTATTATTATTTTATTTTTTTTAAAGCAATTTTTCTAAGTGATAAATTCTAAGGACTTAATGATTAAAAAATAAAGTTTGGTCCTAAGCTAAGATATTTTTTTTTCTTCTTTTACATATCTTAAAGATAACTACTAAACAAATTATTAAATAAACCTATGGCAATTAAATAAACCAAATAAAACTAAATAACAACTCGACTTACCTGATCACGCGTGAGATTAAGCATAGTTGATTTTTTTTTTTTTATTGTTGTTCGCTGTTAGGAGATGACCACGTATGGTTTACATGAGGATGGAGCGATTGTACAAGGATGGAGCGGTCAGATCGAGTGTTCAAGCATGCGACAAAGAAGAGAATCGAATGCATGGGGGTTACGACTGGTAGTAGGTGGTGCTATTGGGCGTTGGGTGGAGTCAAGGTATATTAGAGTCTAGATGCACGTGATTGGATTGATGGCAGCTATATGTGCATAGATGCTAGTCAAGGGTAGACTATCGCGAAGTTACGACAATGGAGGGGACATGGGCATTATGGACAAGGGTTGCTGCTTATATGCTGAAGAGAAGGTTGTTCGGTGTCCAGTTGATGAAGTGATGCAAGAGAGATTGTGTGAGAGAGGAGTAGGTCATGTTATTAGGAGTAGGAATGATTTGAGTTTAAAAACGCTAGTTGTGGATAGGGTCAAGAGGTTAGGGTCATGAGTATCAATGCGTGGTGTTGATTGAAGAGTAGTCTATGTGTTCAACAGTAGCGTATGTGCTATTGGGTCACTATTATGAATGGGCCGTCAAGTGTTGTGTCGAAGCGTGCGTATGAGTTTAGTCGGAGGGAGTTACTGTCACAAAAGAGGTCGAAGGTTGAGTTTTTGCTGTTGATTGCAGTCAGGGGTTGGTTTTACGGATGAAAGAGAGGTCTTGGGGTCTGTGGCATTTATAGTAATGGAACTCGTGCGGTGAAGATAGCCTAGGTATGATAGCAAAATGGATGGGATTGTGTTCAGTTGTTGGTGTAGTGTAGTAGTGTTTGAGGGGATTCATTCCCTTCAGTGAAGAAGTTGATTCCTTTATATGGCCTCCGAGATCAAATCTTCTAATCGATTTTAGATTATTTCAAATCCGTCTTGATAAAACTTAATCTAAATTTGAATCCTTATAAATCTTTGTGGTATTGGATTTAACAATATCATTTTAGATCATGTTATCTCCAATAATGATTTAGGCATGATTCTATTAGATCCAAATAACAACCCTAACAATTCAATCCAATTTCTTTTAGATTAGGATTCTAGAACACCAAACCTTTTCTTCTATTGATCTTTTGCAAATCTCTTTTTTTTTCATTTTTTATTTTTATTTAAATAACTAAATAAATAAATGAACAGACAAAACCTTAAACTTATCCTAAAATCTAAATTAAGTTTCCTAAAAATGATCTATTCAATTAATCTTTTTCTTTTCTTTTCTTTTCTTTTTATTAAAGACCCTTTCTCTAGATAAGAAAAAATGCTAAATTACAAGTTATAGACACT
>JAMXBB010000001.1:132161159-132202806 GCA_024138015.1 Lumnitzera littorea | reverse complement strand
ACCCCCACCCCCCACCTCCCCCGGCCCCCGATCACCACCACCATACTGTTATCATCATTGTATTTGTCTCGTGCGGTGGGCTTCTATTCTTTGCCTTCATGGCAGCTGCATTGTTTTGCTTCATGAAGAAGAGAAAGAAGAAGACGGTTCAAAAGGCTGAGCTGATCCATTTTGATGAACATAGGAAGGTGAAAGAGGAAATAATTCCGGGACCACATGGGACAGAAGTGGTGGTTTTGTCGGTGGAGGATGATGTTCACCTTGATGAAGAGATTGTGAAGAAAAAGAAGATTGAAAAGGGCTTGCATGAAAACCAGGATTGCCGCGACGTGGAGATTACCACTGGGTATACCAGAAACGACGCCGCGGAAGGAACTTCCTCTGGTGGCCCTGACCAGCACAAGCATCATCCCCACATTGAGAAGAAGGCCTAAGCAGATTCTTTTATAGTTCTTCTTCTTTTTCTTTTTCTAATTTTAAATGAATAAGTAATTCTCCGTGTTTAATTGGGGATTTCATCAATGAATTCATGCTAATTTAATGAGGTTATTTGGAATAAATTCCGGGGGAATAAACAGGCTACTTAAATATTAAGTGGCTCGTTGGTCATTGGCTTTCAGTAATTTTATGTTCTTCGGATACTTTGTATGATTTATGTTCGTTTATCACGAGTGACTATGGAATAAAATGAAGTTCTAAGTGTAAATTCTTATTGTATTTCATTACTAAGCAAAATGCAGAAAAAAAATGGCTTGTTATACATTCTTATACTGCATTGGATATTTAATTTTAAACAATGTCATTATTTTTCATAAATTGTCTTCGATAACTGGCAAGCTACCGGAGCTATAAATAATGCATTTATGGTATGGTTTTTCTTCTCCCTCGATAATAAGCATTTAGGCGGTGGCCATGGTTGCTTAAGAGAATTTAGAAGGTCTTTGCCATGGATAAGCTTGGATTAAGTTTGAGTTTTATCTATATCTTTTGATACAATGTTTTTATCTTCAATCTAATATAACTATCAATTAGAATGAAAAATCATTAAAGAAATAAGACAAATCATGTTTGGAAATTAAAAAAAATAAAGCGTATTCCGGGCGAGCCCTAAGGGGAAGGAGACGCGCCAACTTCAAAAAAAAAAATGCATTTGTCTGAAACTCAAAAGTAGGTTTCTTCGATGCACACTCCACAGTCCACACGCTTAATGCTATGCGAGTGGCGAAACTAGGTCGTGTTTTAAGATATTTTCTTATTTAGGCTCTAATGCTTTGGGCTAAAAATCGGCCTAGGCCCATTGGTCCCAGCAAAACAATTTTGCATCTTATATGCGAAAATAAATATTTTAAATTGAGTCAATTTGATGGAATTTTAAGTTCACTAAAATTGATTTTCACATAAAATAATCAATTTAAGTCCAAATAGAGCATTATCAGAAGTCATATTTTCTTTAATTAATTATTTTATGCTTTTAGTAACAATTAGACTAGATCAACTCCATATATATTAATTTTTAGTAAAATGGGTGCTTTTTA
Source organism: Lumnitzera littorea (assembly GCA_024138015.1). Taxonomy (NCBI): domain Eukaryota; kingdom Viridiplantae; phylum Streptophyta; class Magnoliopsida; order Myrtales; family Combretaceae; genus Lumnitzera; species Lumnitzera littorea. The sequence goes on along the minus strand of JAMXBB010000001.1, from coordinate 132,201,271 downwards.
GTGAAAATTTAAGAATTAAATCCCATAAGCCTAGCTTAATTATTTTATTCTATATTTTAACTTAATGAATTTTTGAACTTGTTTTGTTTCTATTTCAACTTCCCTTTTTTGGTTTTCCTGTTTATTCATTTTGGATTTTTTACTAAGGGGACATATCGAAGTTAAAAAATAAGTGACAAAACTGAGCTACCTATAACAAGGAACCAACTCTCCCCTCGCACAAGAATACAAACACAAGAATTCTCTCTCATTCCCACCGTAAGCACCCCATTTAAGGTCTCTAAGGAGCTGGAAGTCGATGGAAAACCAAGATATAGAAACATCCCACTTTCCTTTAGTTCTACCGTACTATAGTTCCTAACCCAGGTACGTAGAGTCGTGCAAGAAAAGCTAAGGAATTAAAAAGGAGGAATTGAATATCTATATAATTAAAACATTTTCCTGCATAAGTAATCATTATAATTAAAATTATTATTTTGATCAATATCAAAATATTATTTAACAAAAAAATTAATATTAAAATAATATTATAAAATTATATATAACTTATATTATAGATAAAAATATCTTTCCTTTTAATATCCACATTTAATTTTTCTCTTCGACTCTTTAAAACTATACTTCACTTTTTTCTCTCTCCATTTCTTCTCTCTCCCACTTTCTTATCTCTTTTCTTTTACAATTTTCAGTAAAACACTTTTTTTTTCATAATTTCCATAATTTCTTTCATTAATATTATTTTTTTTTTAAAAATCATTATAAATTATATAGGTATATTAAAAGTAAAATTTGTAATAGTTAATACAATATGTTTTACTATAAGCTTAAAATAAATATATGTTTCCTTTTCTTATTAGATGAAAAAAATGTTTATACACACAATGCGAATATACCGATAGCTAGTATATATATATATATATATGTGTGTGTATGTGTGTGTGTGTGTGTGTATATAGTGTAAGGAGGTTACCAAGGTGACTGGGTTTGGACAATTTATTCCAACCCTTTTTCTTGTTATTTTTATTTTTATTATATTATATAATAAGTAATTAAATAGAAAAGTAAATTTAACATTGTTATTTTATCATATTGATTATTGTATATAGATCTAAAGCTGAAACAAGTGAAGTGAATAAAAAATATAACAGATTTGATGAATGTCCTATTTTTATGAGAGTTTGAAAAACATCAAGAATTTAAGTAGAAGAGAGAAAAAAAATAAGTCATCAAATAGAAAAGTAAGCAAATATTAATAAGGATTAAACGAATAAATGTGTACTCTTTCCAAAAAGTTAAAAAAAAAAAATCACAAACCCTAAGGTAGCGTTTTATTGGCATAATTGGACAATATAAGAATAAATGGATAACACAGTACAATAAAAATAAAAATAGAAAAGCATAATTCTCTTGTATCATGTTTAGTGAGTGTAGCATTAAACGCAAATTTTTATGATTAAAAAAATATAAAAAAAAATTAATTTCTTGTATTAAATTGCAAGGAAGTTCAATATTACAATTTGAAAACTTAGTGTATGGTCATTTTTGGAATTTCAAAAATACATTGATTTTGTATTGTGAAATAAATTTTTGTACCACCATATATATGTGGTACAAATTTTTCAGTATTAATTCAATAGTTTTTTTTTTTTTTATCCAATAAATTTGGTTAACTTGCAACCAAAGGATATCTAAGTCTAGTGATACTTCCTGTACAACTATTAATTATTTTCAAAATTTTAGGTATATTTTTGCATTTATCATGATTTTGTAAGATGGCAAGATAAAGCTCACTCTTAAAGCACACTCGATCAAAGTTAAGAGAGTCAAATTACACGGTCTAGAAGATAATAAAGACAAACGTGTATTGGGAAACCTGAGTAATTGCAATGCGATCTACCCAAATCCATAAGGAATCCGAAAAGAACTCCGCGTGATCAATTAAGGAAATCGAACGCATATTTTAAGAAGGCTTGCATGGCGACAGATGGCATCAGGTGTTGGACACACTTCACTCCAGGCTAGAAACACTCAATAAAGTTACTTGAAATTAAATACATCGATCGTCAGTCATCACTATCCTGCTGACTATACATTGCTCAAACCCTTCTTTCTATTCCTTCATGCAAGTTGCTTTCTTGCAGTTGATCACTTGATTGTAGCATCTTTCGTCTCGTAACATAAAATGTTCAGTAATTGTATACTGCAGGACATGTCGTCCTTGATCGTCATCTTGATCCTCTGCTTTGTAGGTTCTTCTGTTGGACAGCTGCGAGTTGGTTTCTACTCCAACACATGCCCATCGGCGGAATCCATTGTCCGTGCCACCGTGGAAGAGGCGGTTGCTGCGGACCAGGGCAATGCTGCTAGGCTTCTCAGGATTCATTTCCATGACTGCTTTGTCGAGGTAAAATTAAACAACTTCCTACACGGCACGACCCACATAGAAGCATTTTACTTCATTGCATGCAAATACATTGAGCACTTTTTATCCGAAACAGAAATCCTCAGGCTTGCTTTGATTAGAAAAAGGTGGTTCTTATTTATTTTCTCTGGTGATTATTTGTTTTATTAAGTTGATGATACCTGTTTTTTGGCACCACGATGTGTAACATATGATTTTTTTTAAGGAAATATAGAAAATATGGGTGCATTATATTAGAGATAAGTATTATAGCGGTCCTTGTCTCCGCTCCGCATGCTAAATTTCCATTTTTAATAATCAGATCAGAGGTAAATCTGTGTTCCTCCGTTATTTATTTAACAAGATGTTGTTCTTATTTTTATAATGTAACCATACAACATAACAATAACCCTCATGCAATTGAATTCTATAAATGTCATTTCCTTTTTCTTTTTTTTTTTTTTAGGAAACTTCTGAACAACATAAGAAAAGTCTCATTAAATGAGAAACAAAGAAACCTTACTCTATTTTGCATAATATAATTAGGAAAAAAATGGTTACACATGCCGATGGTCTTTCACTTGTTTTTCGCATTTCCATTTTCTTATTTATTTTGGAAAATGTACTAATTGATATTTTTTTCACATTCATATATTTTTATTTATTTATTGTAAATTGTATAACACATTTTGGAAATAACGCACATGCCGGCGGGAATAATGCAATGTCCTAAAGATCCATTCTGGCTAATAGTGATGAGATTTGACGATGACTCATCTGATTTTTTTTTTTCCCTTTTTTTTCCCCTCAACTACTATGATTACAATAGAGAATCAAGGTGGTATGAACACCGGTTCATACCAAGCCACAGGGCTAAAAGAACCCTAACCGATTCATTGAAATTAGGTTTATCTAAAATGTATCTATGTTTTTTCCCCCCTTCCTTTCGTGGCCAAACACCTTAAAAGCATCGAAAATATAAATTTGGGAAGTTCTGTGAAACCCCATCAAAGTGCTTCTCATATAGGATCGAGGCTCTCGTATATTTTTTATGTCAGTATTAGAATGTCATTCTGCAGGGTAAATAGTAAATATTTGATTCGTTTTTTTTTTCTTTATCAGGGTTGTGATGGGTCGATACTTATCAACGATAATGGCACAAACAGAGAGCAATCAGCACCTGCGCACCAAGGGGTAGGTGGTTTTGATATTATTGAGAAAGCCAAAGCAAAGTTGGAGAAGATATGCCCTGGTGTAGTTTCATGCTCCGACATTGTGGCTTTGGTTGCTAGAGATGCTGTCAACCTGGTATGAATCTCTACGTTATGACTGGACTTGACGATGATGGTTAATCACCACCACTATTAGCACTAAAAACATGATATTATGGTCCACGTCCATGCCACAATGTCGAAGAATACTATGAAAATAGTTGATCTTTAGTCATTATGATAATATTTGACAACTAAACTGAAAATTATAGCAAAAAATGAAAAAATATCTAGAATTAAAAAAATTTAAAATTAAAAAATGATGTCTTTTGAAAAATTTATGTACAATTTAAAACTTTCTCATATTTTTCTTTTACAAAATGGAAATCAATTCCTCGATGTTTATTAAGTTGTAAAACTAAATATTAACCACTGTCGTGGCTGCTGGTCATTGTCATTGACCATTAAATTTAGCTCTATACATAGTAGATTTTCACAAACATTAAGCAGCTCATTGAAAATAATTTTCATCAATTAATTAAAAATATGATAACATTTGATACAAATTTGTAAATGTGGTGGGAAACATTTCAACCTTTGTCAAGTGATGGTGAATTGATGATGCTACACATTGGATTTGTGGCTGATGGTCGTGGTGGTTGAGGATTACACCCAAAGGCAGTGGTGATGCCGTGATGGTGGTTCAAAGTGTATTGCAAGGAGGGGCACATGACCATAAGATGAGATCGACATCACAAGACCACGAGATTTAATAGGGCAGATGATTCACTCTTTTTCCAAAAATCATGTTAGAGTCATCCATAGAATATTTTTCACGTAATTAAAGCATGCGGCATAGATACAGAATCAAATCAAAGAATATAATTTCTCCCATCAAATGAATATGAAAACATAAAATCTTGGCATATGCTTTTGCTTTCCTTCTTATTTCCCCCTTTTCTGAGCAGTTTTGTTTTAAATATGACGCAGAGCAAAGGTGGATCATACTATGATGTACCAACTGGACGAAGGGATGGTCGAGTTTCGAACGCGTCCTTGGCCGTTAACATGCCGGATGTAAACGACTCTATTGAGACACTCTTGTCTAAATTTAAACAAAAGGGACTTTCGTACAAGGACCTTGTCCTTCTCTCGGGTACTTCACCCAGACTTCTCACATTTTATCTCTTCGCCTGCTAAAGTTGGAATTAATATGAAACATTATCGAATCAAGATTGACCCATGATTCCATTCGATTAGATGATAAAATTAGTTTATTCTAATTTTGATCTGATTCACGGTTGAATCATAGTTGAATTTATCCTTTTAACTTTGATCTCCTCCTGTATATTCGGTCAATTATCTAGATCAAGTCTGATAACATTCAATATACCAATTTAAGAATATTATATCTCATAGTATGAGGTTCGAGTTAGGAGTATAAGTAGAACAAACTAATTATATATTAGGTTTTTTAAATATGGGAAATTATATATTCCTCATATATACTCTACAGCTTGAAACAGCAAAAAAAAAAATCTTGACTCCATGGTTTTTTTCTTTTATAAATATATGGTTCTATACTTTTTGAAAGGAGTTAAAATGGAACTTTGGCCTGTATCCTTACACAAAGAAAACTATTGTTAGTAAAATTCTACTTTGAATTGTTTTGCAAAATACAGAGCCTACCTTAGTAAGGCACAAATTACAAATAAAAAAGGGGGAAATATAGGGGTTGGCCCCATGGCTGCGTGTGTAGTAAAAGTTTATTGTATTTTATAAATTGTTTTCTGATTAATTATTGCTATTAGATGTAGAGGATGATGCAGAAATTAGCTACTACTAAAAGAATTGAATTTGAAGAATAAAATTATAACATTAGCATCGATCGCAGTAATTCAAGCATGATCATTCATATAATGTAAACGTCTATTGATTTTGCAAAGATAATATAATATATATTCATGGACATATATGTATGTTGAAATTTAAAAACTATTCAATGAGAAATTTGAGAAGATAGTTAACAAGAAAATAAGAATATTTTAGAGGAAGCATATTGCATTTAATTATCTTCAATATTAAAAGTTAATAGAGATAATATTATGCATTTGGTTTTATGATGATATCCCTTCTCTTCAAACACACTTACATTGTCGTTGTTAGATCTCCTTAATTTTTTCGGGGAAATCGAACGAAGTTCAAGGTTATGTTTATAGTTTTAAGGCCACAGCCCAACATTTTCCTAGCTCATCTTTATAAATTATACACAAATAACATTTAAAATTAGTTGTTAACGTAGCATGCATGATGCATATATGGTTGTACTTACAATTTAACTCTTTGAACCTCAACCTCGTGATTTAAGCAAGGATTATGGTAGTTTAGTGATATAAACATGGGGACTCTAATTGGATGGATTAAATACGAATCCTTCTCTCATATTATATGTGTATATTATATTATACGTGTGTAATTGAGTTGGAAAAAGAAAAAAACAAAGAAAAAGAAAAGAAAAAACTCTACGGGTCAGAACCATCTTCATGGTTTGGGTTAAGTTTTCTTATTTTTACTGTATTTCTCATGATGGTTCACGTCAACCATTCCTTTCTTGGGTCGTGATCATCTTGATTATCATTTCAGTTTGCTTAACCATACGAATTAATTATTTCTTTCAGCTGCACACACAATTGGCACCACCGCATGCTTCTTCATGAGCAAAAGACTCTACAATTTCACCCCTTCCGGTGGCTCCGATCCATCCATCAACTCCAGATTCCTCCCAAAACTTAAGGCCATATGCCCCGCTGGTGGCGACATAAACGTCAGGTTGCCTCTTGACTACCTGAGCGAATTCACATTCGACGACCACATCCTCCGAAACGTCAAGAACGGGTTCGCTGTCATCGCGTCCGATGCAAGGCTCTACGATGATACTAAAACCAAACGCATTGTTGATGCATATGTTGCGAAGGTAACTTCCAAAAATGGAGTGTCTTTTAAGTCTGATTTTGCGGCATCCATGGTGAAAATGGGTAAGATCGGTGTGAAGACGGGTTCAAAGGGAGAAATTAGGCGGGTGTGCAGTTCGTTCAATTGAAGTATTGTTGTGTTGCTAGCTAGAAGCATACACCGTGCTTATAGTTATAGATATACAGGGTCATAGATCGTGAAACCACATGTAGTTACGAACTCACATATCATATGTAAAAGATAAACAGTGTAATACCCTCGACAGGCAAAAGATCAATGTGCATGGTTCTTTATATTTGTGTACGAGGAGAATGAATGTCGTCTTACTTTACTTTTTTAAAATTTATGTGCTATGATATGATTACTTCAAGGTCTTGTATTGTTTCAAAGCATACGAGTGATGTATCCTTTTTTATTTAAAAACTTTACTTTGCAAGTCGATCGCTCAGAAAAAAAAAAAAAAGAAAAAAAGAATGGGGTTGTCTAAAGAATACATCCTCATTCTTATATTATTTTAGCTACCTAATTTGCTCGTGTTAGCATATTTGCTTACTAAAGAAATGATTGGTTAAATAAAATGTACCTATATTTTTCTTAATTATTCATTTTGGACCCCTATGTTATGGTTTTTCACACTCCATATCTCTATGTAGGAAAATATATATATATAATAAGAAAAATTAGAATCAAAAGGATCGGAGAAGAGGTTTTGGAATTTCTCTAGTCCACGTGTATTCTATTTGCCACTTTAACGTCCAATTAGATTTCTAGATGGAGGAAAATCTACATATGTGAAAGTTGGAAAACCAAACCATAGTTATGTAAAAATAAAGAGAAGAATAAAATTCGAATGTACGAAAACACTAGTATGTTTTTTATAACTAACCTAAAAAAATGTCAACATATTCCCTAATGTCTTCAATTAAAGCTGGTGAGCATGTTTGACCATAGGTAAGAGTATGTTTCTACGACCTGTTTCACAAAAATTCCCATACTAAGCACTCATCATTCATTATATTTGTCTTTTCTTAGTTGGTGTTTTCATAAGACTATATTTATAAAAGGGTTCTTAAAAGAATTACTTAGAACATCGCGTTAACATTTTAAACACATTTTTATCTAAGCTCCTTTTTACTTTATAAATAAGTGCTTTAATTAAGTATTCTTTACTTTTATTTAATTATTTCGTAAGCCCCAATCATTTCTTTTTATTTAAACAATGCATAAAAATGTTTTCTAGAATTTTATAATATGAAAATTTATTTTATCTTTATCACATATTACAATAATAATATATTGGTTAGTACCAATAAAAAATTAGAAACTAAACAAGTTAAATAATAAAAAAAAATTAGTTAATAATTAAGATAAAAATTAGTATAATTTATGTATTTTTACAAGAAAATTAAAGAGTAAATGATAGGGCAAAAAATAATTGTGATTTTTCTAGGAAGATGCAGGCAAATGTTGCTTTTTAGTGATAAAGTAAAACAAAAGAAAAACAAATTGAAAGATTAAATAAAAAAACTAATTAAAAACCTATTTCATATACTTTTTTTGGTAACTTACTATTTAATATACTAAATAAATAGAAAAAACTAATTAAAAGTAACTTATTTAAAAAAAATTAAATGGTAAAGATTACCGTTTTACAACAGCACACTCTCTAGAATGTTTGGCTCAATAGAGCTACTGGAGACATAAATACTATTCAAAACGATAAAATATTAAAAATTTATAAATTTAAGGTGCTTAATATATTGGCCATGTGGCCAACTATGTCAAAAGAAGTAAAATGGAGAATTATTCTTCTTGAAGTACCTCCCTTAAATTAAATATCTATTTATATGTGCAAATTATAAAGGAAGATCGATGCTCAATGTCACAATTTGAGGTTTTCTTTAACATACAAACGAACCGTATGGTGCTTACTATCTTACCTTTACAGTATTAATCAAGCTTAACTCACATGCATCGCTAGTCAATGTAAGCCCCACAACCAGTTATTCAGAATTTTGATCGACTAAAGAATCCGATCGAGCTTAAATTATAAAGTAAACCTAGAAATATCAGTAAATATGATCTCGTGAGTTTGAATCTAGGAAAATAAGTAATAAAATAAAAAAATATAAATTTTTCAAATTTTAAATATATTACTCGTTTTTTATCAGAAATGCATAAAATTTATTTCAATAATTAACGAATTGTTAAAGATAAATTATATGTATACTAAAAATCATAGAATAATCTAAATAATATTTAGAATTATTTATTTGTATAATATATGAATTTACATGTAAGTAGAAATACATGTAATTACTTAAAATACACAAAATATGCTAAAATGATGTTAAATAATTAAAGGAAATCCATAATTAATTAAGGAAAAATAAATAAAAATCAGAAAAAATAAGGAATGATTCAGATTTAGGTCGTGACAACTGGGAAAAAGAAGAAAAAAAATTTAGCTAATTAAATTAGAATAACAAAAAAGGCAAATTAGAAGAAGATAAGGCAATTATCTAATCAAATTAATACATAATAATTTCTCAAGACCTCTATAAATACCCCAAATTTCTTATAAGCTCATTTTGGATATCTGAAATTGTAGAAAATTAGAGAGAGGTGAAATTGAGACGAAATTAAGGTTTTACAAAAAATTACAAAAAAAACTGTATAATTGGGGTTTCTAAGGAAAACTCAGACCTGACGAGTAGCTGGGAGTGGACAGTCACCATCACCACATAGTGGTGGCAGCACTCAGATGGGCTGATACACCCATGGCCACTGACAGTAGCCGAAGCCACCAGTTCTATTGAGTTTCGATTTCTACCTAATTTTTCTTAAATTATTAAAAATATCAAAATTAGTTGAAAAATTATTAAACTCATTATTATGGAATATTATTGTATTTAGTTTTTAGGAAAAATATTATTTTGATGAAAATACATCCCGTGATATATGGTCCTTAAAAAATTGAACAAAACCAAGCATGTTTAGAATTAAAAATAAATAAATTTAGGAGTATAGTTTTGGACTCAAAATTTTTGTATAGACTACTTAGGTGATATAAAATAATGCCACGAAGCCCATTTTTGAAAATAAGATTTTGAAAATTTTAAATAATTTTTAGACCTTCAAATGAGGCATAAAATAGGTTGATTAGGTAATTAAATAAATAATTACTTATTTAGTACATAATTATATGTTTTAGGACATTGAAATCTGATGAAGTATGATACTTGTAGCGTTTAAGGTATTAGATGTAATTATTAGGGTAATTATGTAGTAAATAAGTAATAGGGAAAAATAGTAAATTTTAAGTTAATTTTGTAAATTGGGGTAATTAGGTGTAAAATCTAATTTGGGATGAATTTAGACATTTTGAAATGTTAATCGATGTTGGGAGATTATAATTAGAGTGATAGAAATATTAGATGTATATTATATATATAATAGGTGATAATACATAATATGCAATTATTGAAAATGTAATAAATAGAAAATATTAGAATAAAAATTGATATTATACTAATAATAGGAATATATATAAAATCTGGTAGGAAACTTAAATTAAGGTAATTATATGAAAAATGTAAATTTTTCTCAAATTGGGAGTAAATTCGGTAGTTAAATTATGATTCAAGTGTACTGTACGGACTAGAACACTAGTTAGAAATTAAAAACGATATTTAGGATATCCACGGATAATGCGATTAATTTCACATTATGGGTTGAAACGAGTTTCTAGGGTTCGTGTATAAAACAATACTTAGAAATTGAACTAGAACCTAATTTAGAAATTGATCCTAAAACTGAACTTGAACCTAATCTTAAACCCAAAATAATTGTAAAAGATTTGAGAACTTGAATAATTGGACATATTAAACCCTAAACCAAAGATAACAATAAGTGTTATAGAATAAAAACTAATCTATAACAGTTATATGAAAACTGAGATAACATTGGTATTATAGAGATCATTGGTGATCGACTGAGCAAGTCTCACCTCGAGTGAGTAAACGGGGAGTCGAGGTAAATTATGATTAATACAATATTGTATTTTGGAGGCTTAAAATTATACTTGATTGTACTTATTCTGAGCAATGATATGATTTTGATTTGCTGTTTGGCTTATATTGTATGATTTGTATGAAATGATTGATCACCCTAAACTGAACCTAATCAAATATACGACTTGTAAACATAAATTGGACCTGTATAGCAACCTATTAAGGGAAACCTAGGATTCTCCGGCCAAATACCAACCCCTTCGAAAGGGATAGTGCTAGATAGCATAATAGGTCCCTTCTTCATCTTTAGTTAAACTAAGTGATAGGCGAAGAAGTTACGGCAAAGGTGAAGTTAGTGGTTTGAAGGTAGTCATAAGAGGAGTGGTGTCTCCATTGCACAAACCTAGGTTTGGTCGTGAGCTATTGCATTAACGACAATCCCTCAACCCGAATTAGAGCGAGCGCAATTTCTCTAATCTCACAATGGGTCGGATAATGTTGTGCGATGGCATTTGCATGAACATGGATTATACCTAATAATTTAGTTGATAACCTTATTTGTATTTGTGGTATAATTTAAACTCTCTGTCCTAACTTATTAAGTTATAATTGCTCACATCCCTATAGACGTCATTGTAGGTGCTAGCTAAAAAGCGGCTTACAACTACCCTGGAACTAGCAATTACTGGATTTTTGGGAGTGAGAAAAAACATTTGAAAAATAAACATATATTTTTAAGGTCTAAGCTTTTATTTTAGAATTTTTCATTTCTGAATAATGTATGAACTAGGAAATAGATTACCGTGAAATGTTGTAAACGTTAATTGTAACAACTGAATTCTAGTATATATATATATATATATATATATATTCTTACTTTTTTAGATAAATGACTTATTTAAATTATGAGTTATTTACTTCAAAGCGGGTTAGTCGTGGATACCTTGTGTAGATCAAGTTTGGGATAGCGATTATAAGGCTAACTTCTATCTTAGAATGGTTTGTACGGTGGGATTGTTATGATTTTGCCGCTTCAGAGTGGGACAGTCAACAAGGCCTAAACCTATTAGCAACACGAACAAGAAAGAAAGCCAAGAAAACTAACAATAATATAAGGGACACAAGTATGGGTAAAAAAATGAATAGAGCACTTTTATTAATTTTGACAGTATTATAAGGCTACAATGTGTATATGTACAGGAGTAATGTATATATAACAGGTGTCGTCAATCGTAATCAACTAACGTGGTAAGTAAGAGCTTCAATCTAAAAAAGTACTCATACCCTCGTAAAGAGTTTTATGAGCATTTTTGGGCCTAGTAGGAGGAGATATTAAAACTAATGAAATGATATCACTTTCTAAAAGTGAAAATTTTTAATAATAGTAAGATCCTAACTAAAATGAAAAAAAGCCGCTCTCTATGTTACAATATGTACAAAAGAATAGGCCCTTACTAATATAAGTATGTTACAAAAATGAGACCCCGATATCGTTCCCCACTTAATTCTATTAACATCTTCGGCAATATATATTGGAGCTTGGATCCGGTGGCAAAGATCTTTTAGTCAGTAAGGCTGACTTTCTCTCAGATAAGGGCTTGAGGTCTTCTTCAGTCTCCTAACTAGTATCTTGTTTTCCCCAATCTCTTCACTTGACTAAATACTCTGTATGTTCTTCTCTAATGGTGGGATCTCTGATTCTTCACTCTGTAAGGATGTCTTCCATAGCTTAACTTGGGTTGAACCTAATCTTGACGTGTAACCGCTTGGACACATTACAAGATGGGTCTTCTATGTTTAGATAATATGGCTTCAAGACGTTGACATGAAAAACTAGATGGACCTTTAATCACGCAAGAGGCTCAACCTATTAGGTTGCTCTTCCAATCTTCAAGATGATAGGAACTGGACCGATATACTTTTGTATTAATATTCTATCTTTGTTCCTCAATGATCTAACCTATTTTGGAAGAAGCTTTATGAGGACCTAATCTCTAACGTTGAATTCTCTGGGTCGGCGATTCTATTATGCCCATTTCTTCATCCTCTTGGAAGCTTTCTCAAGGTATGTTTTCGCTACTTCTAAACTCTACTTCCAATCCCTAGTGAACTAATAAGCTCTTGGGTATCTCTCGGTATATGATACAACCAGTGTGTGGGGTAACAGTAGTTGTTGACCCATAATGATCTCTATAGGGCTCTTTTTAGAGGAAGAGCTCCATTGGATGTTGAAACAGAACTAAATGATATCTAGCAAGTTAACCTAATTCTTCTAGTTGGCGTTAACAAAGTGCCAAAGGTATTCCTCCAGCAAACCGTTGAATCTCTTTGTTTGCTCGTCACTTTGTGGTGGTAGCTAAAGGTCATGCTCAATTTGGAACCTAGGAGGTGGAACAACTTTGTCCAAAACTTTCCTATAAACCTAGCATCCCTATCACTCACATTATTTTGAGGTGTACCTTAGAACTCTACCACATGCTTAAAGAAAAGCTAAGTTGTCTCTTTTACGCTTGAACTCTTCGTAATAGGAATGAAGGTGACATACTTAGAGAACTTATCAATAACAAAAATGGATGAGTGCTCCCTTACTTTTGATAGGGAAGTGATAAAGTCCATGGAGACACTCTCCCATGGACGAAATGGTACCGGAAGTGGCTCCAATAAGCCTGTAGTCTTTTGCCTCTCAACTTTGTCTTGTTGGCAAGTTAAGTAAGTCTTCATATAACTCATCACATCCTTTTTCATATCCAGCCAATAATAGCACTACTTCAACAAGCTTAATGTCTTCTATCAGTCAAGATGTCCAACCTACAAAGTATCATGGAACTCTCTCATGAGTGCCCTTCTTAAGTTACTTACCTTCGAGACATATAATTGGCACCTCTTTGTATAAATGAGGTCGCCTTCCTCAACCAACTGCTTGAGATTTTTGGTCAACAAGTCTTGACCTATATGATGTTTGATTTATTCTTGAATTGAAGTTGAGATTCGACTCACCAACTAGTACGCAATCTGCACTAAGGAAGCTAAATCAACTCGCCTAGTCAAAGTATCTACTACTTGATTAATCCACCCATTACGATACTCAATCTCCATATCAAACTCTGCTAAGAGCTGTTGCCATTTAGCTTGCTAGGCCGAGAGTTTCAATTGAGTCAATATATGACTAGCAGCAGAATTATCTGTCTTTCACTAGAAACTTTGATCCTAGTAAATAGTGTTTTTAGGTCCTTAGACAATGAATGATTGCAAGTAACTCCTTCTCTTGAGCTAAGTACTTACACTCCATTTGATTCAACTTCCTACTTTCTTATGCTACTAGATGACCCTCTTGCATCGATACTTCACCTAATGCAATGTCTGAGGCATCCGTATGGACTTCAAAAGGCTTAGAAATGTCAAGAAGTGCGAGGATTGGCTCCTCTATCACTATACGTTTCAACTCTTCGAAGGTACTCTAACATCCCTCATCCTATGATTATGCTTGGTCCTTCTTCAACAAATTTGTAAGGGGTATAACTCGATGGGAATATCCTTCGACAAATCTTCTTTAGTAATTTGCAAGTCCAAGGAAGGACTGTAACTCTATTACACTCCTAGGCATTAGCCATTGCCCGGTTGCTTCCACCTTAGCTATATCCATTCGGATCTACCCTTATTTAACAACATGACCTAAGAAGTTGATGCACTTTTGCGCAAAGGCACGTTTCTTGCGCTTTACGTACAAATGATTCTCCTATAACATCTTAAAACCATTCGTAAGTGCTTTACATGGTCTTGAAATGTTATGCTATACAACATTGTCATCTAGATAGATGATTACAAATTTATTAAGGTATTTATGAAATACATTATTCATTAAGGTGCAAAATGTCGCAAGGGCATTGGTGAGACCGAAGAGTATTACCAAGAACTCATAAGTGCCATATTGGGTTACACATGTCGTTTTAGGCTCATCACCCTTAGTAATGTGAACTCGATGATAGCCTAAGCAAAGATCCAGCTTTATAAAGTACTTGGCCTGCTTAGTTGATCAAACAAATTAACCACTAGAGGAATCGGATAATGATTCTTTACTGTCAACTTATTTAGAGCCTAATAGTCGATATACAGTCTCAAACTCTCATCTTGCTTCTTCTAAAATAGAACAAGAGCCTCGTATGGTACTTTTGAGAGTTGAATGAAGCTTGCCTTTAACAACTCATCCAACTGCTTCTTCAATTCAGCAAGTTTGGGAGGCGACATTCTCTAAGGAGCTCTAGCAAGTGGTTTGACACTAGGAATTAGCTCAATCTCATGGTCCACCAATTGTTTGGGAGGTAACTCCTTCAGGAGCTTGTCAAGCATCATAGAATTATACTCCTTCAAAACATTCTCTATTACCCCTAGTATCTTTGTCTTTCCTGCTTCCTCTTTTTCTATAAAGATAGCTAAGAAAGTTAGCTCCTGATGTTTAAGCCCTTTCTTTAGTTGGAGCACCGATAGCATCATAGCCTCAATATTCATCCCTTCCTTGCCATTGTTGCTCGCCCTATTCCTCTGAACTGTTATACAGGATGGCTTTTCACCCATGAATAACAAATAATTTATTGCAGGTATGGGAGCAACTCTAGCCTGTCTTAAGAAATCTATTCTAAGGACTATGCTTAAGTCGTCCAATGGAACAGTTATGAAGTTGAGATTTCCACTTCAATCCCCAACCCTTACTTTCACTCCTCTTGTATCTCATCAGACAAGATGTGCCTTAGAGTTAATGGCTTTAATCTGGCTAGTGTCTTCAACAAGCACCTACCCTAACCTTTCCGCCTTGAGCACATCAATGAAGTTGTATGTAGCATCAGAGTCTACCATTACACTAACACTGTTGCCATTGATGCTTAAATAGACATACATCAACTCATTGTCGGTCTTAGGCTTACATCATGCTGAGGAACTATTTCCAACAGCCAACAACATATGTAATACACCTAATCAGGGTCGATCCTCCCTATCACTCCCCAAGTCTTCATCTTGGCATACACTCTCTGCCTTTTGTATTATAGCATTGAGTGTCGCTTTATGTAGACATTCAATTACTTTGTGTGAACCATTACACAGAAAACATGTGAATGAGGGCTTCTTACCTCCACCAGTTGCCCTACTCTTTTTAGATTGGTGAAAGATGTAGGATTTCCTTTGCCCCCTTTGGTGTTACTATTTCTATTGCTTGAACTTGGGGCTCCCCCACCTCTAGGTTTGCCTGACTTGACTGACTTTTCACCTTTGTATCTTGTCAATACGTTCTTCTCTTTATTGTCATGAGTGTAGTCAATCAAATACTCACCTGCTACCTGCGCTGTAGCCAAGTTCGTAACTCGTTGCCTCTACAACTCATTCTTAGCATAAGGCGTCAATCCTTCCAAGAAGTAGAATACCTTATCATCTTCGACCATGCTCTTGATGTCTAACATTAATGTCGAGAACTCATGGACATGCTTTCTAATGTCATCACCCTATCGAAGTTTCCTCAATTTCTTTCGGGTATTGTACTCAACATTCTCAAGGAAAAACTGTGTCTGCAATTCTACCTTCATCTCAACCCACGTATTTACATAAGCATTACCATTTTAAATCTCTTCATATTTGGCGCACCACAGCTTGGCATCACCAATTAAGTACATTATAGTCATGGTAACCTTTGTTCTCTCATCATTTATCCCCACAGCAGCAAAATATTGCTCCATATCAAATAAAAAGTTCTCCAACAACTTGGCATCCCTGATGCCAGTGAATGCCTTAGGTTTAGGCATCTTCAAATGTCTTGCATGAGCAGAAATATGTACGGGAGTAGGGGTAGGAGCATTCCCCATAGCCTAAGTCAAAATAGCTACTTGTGCCCTCAACTCCTCAACAATTTCGATTGAGGCATAAGTATTAACCTATCTTCTAAAGTCTTCCTCTTAAGTCCTTAATTGTTGTCTTATCTCATTGGTTGTTACGTGCATTTCCTCTTTGAGTGCTTGCACTGTAATACTGAAATTCTCAGCTATCTCGATCATCTTAGCATTCATATCATGATAATTAGTCTTACTTCCAATCACTCTTACTGACAATGCAACCAAATCATCCATCCACTTGGACAATCCCTTGAGGATTTCCTCTAGACTATTTAGCCTCTTACTCACTTTCTCTTATCGTATCATGGTTGTTCCCACTAGAATAATTTAGGCTTCGATACCAATCGTTACAATTCATGGCTTTCTTTAGTACACAAACGAATTGTACGATGCTTACTGTCTTGCCTCTACAGTATTAAGTAAGCCTAATTCGCACGCATCGCTTGTTAGCAAGGCTTAAACCTACTAGTAACACAAACAAGAAAGAAAGCCAACAATAATATAGGGGACATGGCACGCTTTTATTAATTCTGACAATATTACAAGGCTAAGATGTGTGTGTGCATGAGAGTAATGTATAGATAACAAGTGTCGTCTGTCGTGATTAATCAACATGATGAATAAAAGCTTCAGTGTAAAAGAGTATGTACACTTACACTCCTATAAAGAGCTTTATAGATATTTTTGGGTTTAATAGGAGGAGATATTAAAATTAGTAAAATGGTATCACTTTCTAAAAGTAGAAATTTCTAATAATAGTAAGGCCTTAGCTAAAATGAAAAAAAGTCTCACTCTATGTTGTAATATGTATAAAAAAATAAGCTCTGCTAGTATAAGTATGTTATAAAAAGGGACCTTGACACTTGGCATAGGTATTTGTGTTATGCTTCTCCTTATAAGCATGCTTTAAGGTCTCATGTACTTATTTAAGCACTCCTACACAACCACACTTACCACCCCCTCGAGTTGCTTCTACTGTTGTCAGACTATTTTATTGCCATTGCGATCTAACTAGCTATTTTTTAGAAAGGACAAAAAAAAACACTCATTCAAATAAAGCTGTTGAATTTGTCTTCAATGTTGATATATAAATACGCGTATACATATAGGGATCACATTTCCTTTTATTTTTAAAATTTTTATGTTCTTTTTTTTTCCATAATAATCAATAAATTATAATTATAATATGAAATACTACTGAAAGAATTTTACACATTTTAATATTTATATTAAACATATTATATATTATTTGAAAAGTAAAGATAATATGGTGCTTGTAGAAGAATAAACAATTGTTAGGTAATTTTAGTAAAGTACCCTTTATAAATTGGAGAATTGCTTAAAAAGGAGAGTTACTTAGAATGTTAACATGACATGCTAAATACTTCTTAGAAGTACTTCTTTATAAATACACTTTACTAGCAGAGAATCAGTGAGAGAGTGGTAGAATCAACGGTATTAGAACTTGGAGAGGTGTTACTCTTAGACACTTGTTTTAACAACTATACATTTAAGGATTGGTTTTGTTTCTATCTTTTTGCCCATTGTTTTGATATCTTCTTGGCATCGTCTTGATTTTATTCATGGCTTTTCTTTGAAAAAGAAAGTAAGTGCAACCATCACCATTTCTCTAGATCCTTCAAAGCTACACTAAGGTGGATCAAATTTATTTTAATCTCTTCCTTAAAGAGTTCCTCCCGTGCATTGCATTTCTTCTTACTATTTGACATTTAGGTGTCTTTTATATTACTATTCAAAACAACCCAATCCTTGTACATCATCTTTAAAGATACAATTATTTAGGATTTCGACTTTTATGTTTAAACACAGCTTTATACCTTTACCTCTGCACGTTTCAATAGATTATTAATAACAGTCGTGTTAGACACATATTTTATGGTAGTTTTATTGAGATTTTAGCACTTACTTGTTTTTATTTTTAAGGTATTTGAGGTTTATTTATGAAATATTTGATTTGTAGGCTTTGATTGGAGAGATTATTGAAGTCTTGACAATTTTTGAAAGAATTTACTAAAATTTTAGAGCTTTGATGAAGATATATTTGATGATAATGGTAAGAAAGCAAGATTTTGTTGAAAATTAAATGCCAAAGAAGATTACGGTTAGAGATTACGCTCATGATACTTACTTATAATCCTTGCATCCAAGAATTTAAGAGTTTTGTTTGTAATAATAATCATGCCTAGTGTTACGCTCCGAAGTCGCAGAGTCGCAACAGTCCCGTCGTGTAAACCATTCTATGATAGTAACTGGCTTCACAATGCCTATCATAGACATAATCTACATAAGGCGTCGACGACTCCTCATTTTGAAGTAAACAATCCGATTAACAATTAAACTCCAATTATGATAAATATTACAATTTCTAATAAACATGTATAATTATATGTAAGTCTATAGAGCTTCCTAGGAAGTTTTATATAAACACAACAGTTCACTAAATTACATAATAACTATCAATCTTTCATCCTTAACTACAAGGACACTCTAGCCACACATCATTACTAAGTAGATTGATCCTCATACCCCCAGCTTCAAAAGGACTAACCTCTGGGTAATTGTAACACGGCATGTTACTTGAAGAGTTCAGAAATCAGGACCTGTAAAAGGATCTATAAGGGTACGAGCAACTACAGCTCAGTAAGTTGAAGTGGAGACTCATGAATACATACAAGCATAAACAAGATTATCAATGAATTAATTTCATGCAATGCAACAATTAAGTGTCATCGCACAACGTAGTTCGGTCCGTTGTGAAAATAGAGAAATTTTGCCCGCTCTAATCTGGGTTGAGGAGTTCCATGTTATGCAGTAGCTCACAATCAAACCTAGGCTTATGCAATGGAGACCTCGCTCCTCCCGCGACTACCTTCGAACCATTGACTTCACCCTTGCTGCGACCTCCTCTCCTGTCACTTAGTTCGACTGAAGATGAAGAAAGGACCATTATGCAACCCCGCGCTATCCCTTTCGAAGGGGTTGGTATTTGGTTGGAGAATCTTAATGATCTCTTAACGGGTTGCAATGTATGACATTTTTTGTCATTAAAGTCGAATAGGATTAAATTTCATTTAGGGTTTTCAAACAATTCACACCAATTCACTCATAACACATAATTCATCATATCATAATTTCAGTACAAATTCAGATACGTCAAACACATGCTTAAACTACTTACAATCACAACCATATACAATCCTAAGTTTCCGAGTACCATACAAATAGTACTCTATTACAATAAGTAATAACCCAACTTACTTGGAATTTCTCAATCGCCCAATCGCTTAGCTGCAAGCCGATTTGTCTCTGGGTGTCCTATAATACAAATAGGTCTTTTTAGTACTTATACTTTAAGGATTCATATTCTAAGCTATAATTTAACTCCTTTTTTCCATATATACCTATATATACTAATAATTCTTTCTACTCTATTTCGAGGTTCAGATTCTAAATTAGATTCTAGTTTTGATTCCTAAGTCTTAAATATGCTCGAATCCTAATGCGAAATTAATCACATTAAGCTCAAGTATTCAAATATCCTATTGAGTCTTAATTTTAATATTCTAAACTATTTGGTACACACTATTCCTAATTGAGATATCGGATTTATTCCCGATGTGAGAAAATCTTACATTTTTATACATTTACTTAAAATTAAATTTTATTTTAGATTTAGTATTATTTTGATTTTGATTATAATATTATTTAAATAACCCTAATTTTTTTAGATTTATTAATTTTCAATTTCACATATTACTAATTTCTTACAATAACTACCTAATTTCCTAAATTAACCATACTTAATACTTCAAAGGTTAGGATTAGGTTTCCACATCAGAGATTAACATCCCTAAACATCTAACTACTATCTAAATCAGTAATTAGTATCTTAATCACCTAATTAACTCAAAATTACCAAATTTTTCTATCATTTTAGGGCTAAAAATTAACTTAAAAATTTTGAAAATTAATTTTAAAAAAATAACTTCATAGCACTGTTTTACATCACATAAGCATTCTACAGAAAAAAATTGGCTTTTGTGTTGCCTAATTCTAATTAGGTAATTTTTCTTTTTCAGATTCTAACCTGCTACGACCAGATTTGGATCATTCCATACCCTTCTGATTTTTTTTTCCACAATTAATTTATAATTTTCTTTAATTATTTACTGAGTTTTTGGCCAATTTAGGTAATTTCACGTATTCTTATCTACACGTAAATACATATGGGGTACATGTAAACATTCCTAATTATTATTTAAGTCATTCTATAATTTTTAGTATACGTATAATTTATCTCTAGTAATTTATTAATTATTAGATTACACTTTTCGCCTTTTCGGTAATTATCAATTATTATACTTAAAATTTGAAGATTTTATAATCTCCTATTTTATTACTTTTTTTCTTAAATTCAAGTTTACGGGGTCATATTTACTAATTTTTCTATCAATATTTTATAATTTAGGTTTGATCGGATCCTTTAACCAATCGTCCTAAACCTTGTATTCCTAAGTTAAAGCCTATGGTCACTTGGCTTAACTTTAGGGCTTACACCTAGTGTACATGGCCGTGATCTTAGGCCATGAACATGTTGTTAAAGAAAATTCCTTATTTTTTGAAAATTACCTTGTAACCTTAATGCCTCGTTTACTTGAAGAGAATTGGAATTTAATTCCCTCCTTATTTTTTATTATTATATTCACTTGGTTTTTTGTCTCTGAATTGCGATTTCTTAAGAATACTTATTATGTAAAATCAAGTAATAAGGATTTCTTAATTCAACAAAAAAATCACAATTCCTTATAAAATTTTACATTTTTTTCAAAAATAACCTCATATTAATTTAACGATAACCACCACTATCATCGCCATTTCCATTACCATCACCACAATTGACCCCTACTATTATTATTACCACCACTATTACCATCATTACTACTACCATCATTACTGCTACTAACCACTAACCACTGATTACCACCACTTACCGTCTTTGTCATTGTTACCATCAACCCTTACCACCATCAACACTATTATCATTACCTTATTACCACCATTATCATCTATTACTACTGTTGTTGCTGTTGTCGACACCGCCATCGTTACCGCCACAGTTTCATCGCCATTGCCGCCACTACCTCTGACCACCGTTATCATCACCACCATTGCTATTGTCACTACCGCCGCAACTATCCCTACCCACCTCCAAGCTGCTACCCTGGCTACCGCCACCACCACTATCGCTACAGCCACCATTACCACCGCTCACAACCGCCGTCAACCATTACCACCGCCTCTGCCCTTATAGTCAATTTCTACCACCATAACCTATTATTTTAAAATTACTTGAGAAAGAAAATGGATTAATGGTAATTTAGTCATTAAAGTTTTATTACGTGTCTATTCTTAAGTTATTTATTAATCCAACTAAACAAAGTAATAAATATTATACCCTTATTACATTTCTTAAGAATTTCGATTATATTCCTTCTTCATTCCATTTAGTAAAGTGAATGGGCTATAAGTCTTAAGTCTTTAAAATAGGAGTTCAAGACTAAGTGTAGAGGACAGAGTGTATGGTTAGGCCTTAGAAGAGAAGGAGTAGAGTAAAGCTAGGATTGTTTCTTTTCTTTATTCTTTTTTTTTTTAGTGTTTTAGTTAATTCTTCCTAATAAATTGTTATTAGACCTTAGTTTTCTATGTAATGTTATTCTTGTTTATTCAATCAATAATATTAACAATTGTGATCTAATTGCATTGTGCTTTATTGTGTTGACTTAGTATTTACCCGAGTTATTAATTTAAGTTAGAGTTTACTTTAGAGATTACGTAATCCTATTGCGAACAGATTGGTGTAATTAGAAGGAATTGAAATAAACTAACGATTAGATATTTGGTTTCTCTAGATTAAGGTAACCTAATAGCAAAATTCAAAAACTTAATGAGATCTTAATATATTCTATTATAGAAGTGATTCGAGTAGAGTATGATTGAGATTAGGAGTTAATTTAAGAAACAATTCTAGTTAACTTATATATGGAATTCTCATGGTTCGATAAGTAATTGAGATTGAAAGTTTCATAAACTTAGGTAGTAAATAATGAACTTACTAAGATTTATGTTCTCTTTAGTAATTTAGTTGACAATCTTTTATTTTATTGTGTTTTGTTAGCTTTAGTTTATGTTTACTAGGACTTATTTATTAGTTAAGGTTTTTAATTCATTTAAGTTTAATTGTTAGGTTAGATAATTGGAAAATAGGAAGAATTACTAATAGTTTAAGCATTTCGGCTCAATCATATAGAGTTCCTTGAGAGATTGACATTCGGACTCAATCCGTTTACTATTCTACAATTTGATAGGTGACTTGCCTTCTATCAATTATTATCACTATTATCTCTAAATCTTTCTTTTTACTTTCCCTAACTCTAGTGCTTCTTAAGCTCTCTTTTCATCACTTTAAAGACTTCTCACAATCACCTCTCAAATCTTAGTTCTATTAATATGAACCATGCTTTATCTAAGGCTATAGAAGGATGATACGTTCAAAAGTCTCTTCAAGCTTACAAAGAATATGAGGATTTAATATAACTTTGCTTTTGGAAGTATGTTAAGCATAGTAGATAGAGTATCAATAAAAATTCTCTAAAGAAAATGTTTTACTTTAGGAATGAAAGTTTATATTTCAAAATGATTTCCAAGCTTAGATAGACAATGAGAATCACAAGGATGATTTAGAAATCTAAGTGGTTTAAGAGAGATTATGAATAGAGTGATAAGCTTCATTTGCCATATCGATCTTTCCTATCCAAATGCTACATTGTATAATGAACTCTTGATTAGATCTTCCCTTGAATCTAATGCTTCTCAAACTCTCTTCTCACCATAAAGAAAGCTTTCTTGCATTTGCCTTAACTTAGTCTTATTAACTTAAATGATACTTTTGTTATTTAAGGGCATATGAGACTAGCACTCTTAATAGTCTCCTTAAGGTTCACAATGGGCATAAGGAACTAAGGAATTTTTTTTTTAAATCTTTTGTAAAAGATTACACATAGTGGTAAGGTATTATTAAAGTTCTCTAAAGAAAATTTTGTACTACTCCAATATCCTTTTCTTTCTTAATTTGAAATTGCATGTGAAATTAGTGTTAGATTTTGGAAACTTGCATCCTCTCAAATCAAATAAGTCATTTGCATGTCTTTCACTCTATCACCCAATCTATTGATGCAAAAACAATAACATGACAACCTAAGAACACTAAAGAACAAGCTTATGTGGACCTTCACTCATTGAGGAGATTGACGATGCCTTAATGGCCGATTAACCACACTCTAAAGGTCTGTTAATTGCAGTCTCATTTAAGGTAACCAATTGAGCCTCATAAGATAGTTGACTACAAGACCCTAATTAATCATAGGTTAGCCTTAGATAACTGCAAAGTCCTTTTGTCATATAACTTCCAGATGTCCCTTTTAGGATGCACAAATGATAAATGACCTTCTACTTGAATTTTAAACTCTTCATAATGATTTTTAACTACTTTCGCAGCTTTATTGGCAAACTCTATTAAATATAGTTTGTGACTTCTTAGCTTTTGTCTTGGTAATTGGTTCTATTGAAACTTACAATTAAGTTATTAAACTTCTTGCTTTTGGATTCCCATAATTTATATCTATTTTTCAACACAAGTATCTATTGATGATTCTAAAGTGACACTTCAAAACCTAATTTTACTTACCAAAGTACCCTTAATGATATCTCCTTTCCTTCCATGGTACCTTTAGATATTGTCTAACTTTTCTTCTTTTTATTTATTTATTTTTAGTTTGTGTGCTATGATTACTTCAAGATCTTATAGTATTTTTAACCATTGTAGTTTTTTGTCGTAAAAAAATGTATTCTTTGTTTATTTAACCATTAGTCATAATAGAATATAAGCTTTCAGATACACCACTTTATAAGTTGGCTATTAAGAGATAACTTGAGGAAAAAAGCATAAGGTTATCAAGAGGACATATCTTCATCCTGATCATTTTAGCTACCAATTTACTACTATTTATCGACTAAAGAAATGGTTGGTTACAAAATATTTACTTATACTTTCCATTTTTTTTTTCACTTTGAACACCTATCTTATGGTGTTTTACACTTTGTATATTTGTTAGACATTAAAACCAGACATGTAAAGGACAATATTAGAAAGGGATTTTGGAATTTTTCTAAGCCCGCATGTATTCTTCTTATTTTAATGTCTCATTGAATTTTCTTAATGGAGAAAAATACATATATGTAAAAATTGAAAAACCAATATATAGTTATGTAAAATGGAAATATGAGTACACTTTTCATTATTAACCTAAACAAATGTCAACATTATTATAAACTCTTGATAAGTTCAATTTAAGCCAAATATGCCTTTAATTAGAGCCAATAAATACCATCTAACCATTAGTAATAGGATAGAGAGAGAATAGTATAATTAACTTCATCAGACTCTAGGAAAATGCTACATCAAACATTCGTTTTAACAAATGCATGACTAATGATTTGGAAAAATTTTTCCATTGTCTTGATATCTTCTTAACATTGTTTTGATTGTATCAAAATATTTTTTCGAAAAGAAAAAACCAATTTTTATCCATTACAAATACCATCATTCCTTTGTCTATTTCAAAAGTACACCAAGATACATTTATGTTTATTTTAACGTCTTTCTTAAGGAGTTCCTCTTGCGCATCCCTTCCTTCTTCATTATCTGACATCTAGATGTTGTCCACTTTATTGCTCAAAACAATCCATTCCTTGTACATCATTTTTAATGATGAAATTAACTAAGATTTGAGCCTTTGCTTTTAGATACCGTTTTACACCTCAACTTATCTCTACATATCTTTGTAACTATTATGGATTTTTCTTTTTGTTTCCTTTAATTATACTAATTCTTATACTCTCTTCTTATCACTCAAAAAGCTTTCTCACACTTGTCTCATAAAACTTAATCTTTTATACACAAACCATGCTCTTATTGTCTAAGGTCTAAGGAGATGACATGTTTAGATGCCTCTTAAAGATTTAAAAAGAGGGCACAATGATTTAAGCTGACTTTTCTTTTAGAAAATATCAAGTGTAGTAGGTTGGTTAATAGTAAAATTTTTCTAAAGAAAATGTTCCACTTAATGAGTGATGGTTTATGTTTTAAACAAACTTTTAGGCTTGTATAAGAAAATGAGAATAGTAATGAAAGTCTAAAAATTTGAGTGGTTCAAAAAGATTATAAACAAAGTAAGAGACTTAATTTGTCATATAGCCCCCTTTCCTAACAAAATAAGACATTGTACATAAGAGCTCCTAACTAGATTTTCCTTAACTCTAATGCTTCTCAAACTTTCTAACCATCAAGAAAGCTTTCTTGCAGACATTATTATCAGAATCTTATTTAATACTTTTGTTGTTTAGGAGCATAGAAGGATGACATGCTTAAACATCTCTTTAAAGTTATAGAATGAGCAAAGGGATTTAAGATAAACCTTTTTCTCTTTTAAAAATATGATGATTTAATGTTTCAAGAGTACAAAACTCTTGATAAGTTCAACAATTTTAAGAAGAAACAAAGAGAAGGTATTTTGATCTCTTAAAGAAGTCTTAAATAATTAATTAATTGTCCATGAATTATAATGAAAAACCTATTTATAAGGTCTAAACCATAAATTGAATAAGAAGCAAATGTTTAAAAAAGAAAATTAAAAATCTAAGAAGGTAAAACAAAAAGAAAGTTAGACAAAATAAAAAGGAAAAAGGAAAAAGGAAAACAAACAAATATCCAACCCTTTTAGAGGGAACATATAAGGCTAGTTGACCATAGCTTCAATTAGTTTTTTGCCTAAGCTAAACTTATAGATAATGCCTGTTTCTCGAATTTTCCATTTCCTCCTTTATTTCGTATGCTAAAATATTTTTCTTTTCGAAGTGTGCAACATGTTTAATAAGTGTCTCTTAGATGTAGATCTTCATTCATTTCTTTTTATTACATATCTTAAATGTTTAGAGTGCAATCTAAAGTGCTTGAAGTATTCCATCAAGTCCTAAACTTCTATTGAATTTACTTGATATTGATTAGAGCAACCTTCTCTTATACAAAGTAAAATTTTCCTATGAATATTTTACATATGTTTACTTATGATTCTACTAATCCTAATAGAAGATTGACATGCTAGACTTTTTTAGTGAATGACTCATAAAATTTTTTTAACTTTGAATCATTTTCTAGCTGTAAACTTCCAATTTCTTAATGAATTTCAACAAATATTCTCTAGTATATCCCTTTTTTCCATAAAATAATATGAATTTTGGATTTACATGGTCCTTTTAGCTTGGTTTGGCAAGGATGCATTAATGATGGGGGACGTTCGAGATCTAACACTTCCATTGTAGACTTGATGTGTCTCTGGGGTAAGACATACGGAGAAGCATCACAACGAAGCAAACTAAAACAAATAAGGAAAAAGTTAGCAAAGTCTAAATAGCTATTGAATGAATATAACATATCACTCAATCCTACTCAGTCTGTAATCCGTCAGATATGACACACTGGTTTGAACTAAAGGATCACTCGCCACTACTTTTTACTAAAAGGAGTAGATAAGAGTTTAATGATAATGGGAATACTAAGATTGCTTAAAGTAAATAATTATGTGTATAATTAGTTGATTGTTTGTATATAAGAAAGTGGGGGTTTATATACCCATCAACTGGGGTTATTTTACATATATGAAAAGACTAAAGGGTATTCTACAATTAAGTTACATAAAACATACTAAAAGGGGTAAAGAATATTTAGTATGGAAAAGAAAGAATCATTTTAGAATATTGTGTCAGAAGATACATGTCGCTTAGTGGGTAGACATTAGGAATATAATCTAAGGTAGATGGAAGCAGAATAATGTTTACAATCGAAGATCGACTTGATTTGGATCAGGTAGGGGGTCAATTAGTCCTGTAGGGAAGTCAGCTGTATTGGTGTCAGATGTCTATGTTTGGTTTGGCAGCTCGGCTTGGATAATATTGGGTTGTCTTTTAGAATAAGGCATCTTTGTTAGGTAGGAGTAGATCTGATATATGTGAAGATTTGATAGATAAGTCGGTAAGAGATCAGTTCGACATAGAGATCCCCATCTGGGCTTTGGTTTTAAGCTAGTATTCTTCGCACCTAATTCCTATTAAGACTTCACTTATATTTCTTTTAGATAATCTCTTAGTCTTTTTTAGCAATAAAGGAACTTCTTAAGGTAGACATTGCAATTTTGGTGATGGAGTGAGAATAAGGTTAGGGTGGCTTATAGTTCACAAGGATAGTGTGTGGAATAACATAGGAAGATGAAGAGCCTCAAGTTAAACTCTTTCATCCTACATCTTAGGTGCCAAGCGCTATAAAATTGTTAGCTCCATTGTATAAAGTTGCTTGCCATCTCTATGAAAGATTTCCTCAACATTAGAAAGGTTAAATAGCCAAACTAATTAAATATTGCCTTATTGTATAGCAATAATAAGATTTTGGTAATGTCATGCCCTTATTGTGTGGCAATGTTAGCAACCATCATTGATATGAGTTAGGAGAATGTCGCCATAAATTGATTCATCTTCTAGTGGTGATAATGTCTGTTGGGTAAATTTATGATTTACTTTATACTCCCGAGTAATTTTGTTAGTAAGACTAGTTATCGTCTTCCTTATAAGTGCCATTGTCAAATTATTGACTTATTATAGGAATCATAAAAATGTCAATAGTTGTAGACATGCATATGGAGTGTGAATCTTACGCTTTTCCTAGTCTTAGAGGAGTAGCGTAGAAATAAAAAGTAAAGATGAATTAAAGATAGAGAAGCAAAGGAAGAGGAATGGACTAAAGAGGGTCAAATACATGAATGGCCAGTGAATGAGTTTATATCATCAACTGTACTATTCTAAAGGAATTATATTCTTTATTCCAAGCCTTATTTGATCTTTTGGAGCAATAGGTTTGATAGTATGATGTCATTTCTTTGAATCTTTAAATTCTTAAGTGAGGAGGAACTTATAAAGATTAGTTGTTAATAACATTCTTTAGACTGCATTTACATTCAATGTTTGAGATGAGTTCTCCACTTAATGAATCTTTGTATGAGTTACGCTTTCCATAGGCTTCTCTTGGCTTAGCAGCTATAAAGGTCTCTTTAAGTGTAGAAGTTTCATGAGAAATGTTAAGAGTGGATGTGTCAATCTAACAATATCTAATCCAATCCCACTATCAGTATTTGTTTAGTTATCTCATATCCATTGATATAACTTCCTTAATCATATCGTTGAAAGAGTGAAGTTTAGGTCATTAGTCATTCCTGGCTTATAGTCTCAAATTTAATTATAACCCCTTAGAAATGGTATCTTAGTATTTTTCTTTGTTTATATAGATAATTTTCTTTTTCTAGTTTTTCATACACTTGTAATGTAATACAAATTTGTCGTTGTTAGATACTTAGTGAGATAATGTATAAGTAATGCCATAAAGTAAAATCTTGGTGGAGATATACTCATTAACTTTAAAATGTTGCAAATAATGTCTTAAAATATCAATGATGTTTATTTTTTCAATTCAACAAAGATAAATTAAAGTTAAAGTTCATTGAGATTATTAGTAATTTATGAGGTTATTTGCCTATTTATCAAATTTTAAGAGAATTATTTGTAGCATTTGAAAGTTTAAGGGCATAGATGTATTAAGATCGAAATTTAAGGGGTTATATGCACTTTTTCCACAAACATACACATACGCACATGCACTTGCATAAACAAACACATGCGTTCGCACATGTAGATGCACATACGCATAAAAAAAAAAAGAGATAATGTCATGGATTACACCTCAATTTTACCACTTTTTGTAATTATACACTTAAAGTTTCAATTTGTTTAATTATATACCCAATTGAAGATTTAGTTGACACGGTTTATATCTCAATTAACTTCAATTTATATCGTTAATCTAGTCAATATGATCAACCAATAGGATGGCTGCCTACAGCCTTAGATGGTTTATGCAACGCCTTGTAAGGTTGTAAATAGCTACTAGTAAGTCGTGTAACCTACATTTTTTAAATGGGTTGCAACTTACTGTTTTACAAAGAGTGGTCGGCGACCACTTATGGGAGGTCAGGTAAGCCCCTTAAAGTTGTAGGCATTCATCTTACTGGTTGATTGTGCTAAATGGACTAATAGTATGAACTAAAGTTAATTGAAGTATATACCATGATAACTAAATCTTCAATTAGGTCTATAATTAGATAAGTTGAAATTTTAAGTGTATAGTTGCAAAAAGTGGCAAAATTGAAGTATAAACTGTGACATTGATCCAATTATATACTAACATAGCATGAATATTACCTTATTTTAACTACATACACAATGCAAGTACTTTTGTATTTTTAAGTCATTTCGTTTTTTCTTTTCTCTTTTTTTCCCTCGATATCATCTTTTTATCATTTAGCATTGTTTTTGAAACATTTATTTGTGGTATTAAGAAGATGAAAGTATAAGTGTATGAGTATATACATACATATCTTATACGAAAAATAAACACAACATTAATCCTTATAAAATTAGATTTACTCACCCTTTATTTTATTTAATTTTTAAAGAACTAATTAAAATTCATTTTTGTTTTAATGAATAAAAATATATATCTTAAATATTTTTCCTTAATTTTTATTTTCCAACTAGTAGTTTTCAATTGTCGTACTTACCACAACTATCACTAGTTGGACATGAAACAATAATGCTTAAGGTTGAAATAAAAAATATAAATATAATGTACGTTAAAGAATAAGAAGAGCTATAAATCTTTTCGATTTTTACATTCTAATTTATAGGTTTGAGTAGATAAATGATAGATAGAGTATGAAACTCTGCTCATACCATACCTTTTACCATCCCCCAAATTTTAACATTGGAAACTACCTTGTACTAAGTTAGAAACCGTACACTGTAGACACCATAAGGTACTAGGTTTTTGTTGAGCTTACAAGTTTTTTCTGATGTTTTTATACATTTCCAGTTTATGTAATATTAAAAAAGTTATCCATATGTAACATTACATATCTTTCTACATACAAAACTTATGGAATCTATAGCATAATCTACGAATTGCGATGTCAAAATAATGATATATTTTTAATCTTCGTTATTTATGTAATATCAACTATTATGAGACACCTTTATAAATTATTTCTTTATATTTTGATATAACTAAAACTTATTTGATTTTAAACTCCTTATGCTCTCTCTTTAGCCATTGTATCGTGTATAATTGAATATGTCACATGCATCCATGTAAACATCTATCTAGCCTATACAACACTTCTAATATATATGTTCTTAATTAATAAGAAGAATGAAGAATAAATAGTAAAAGGGTTAAATCACATATCAAGAATAAACAAAACCTTATATACTTAGATTATATATTAATAAAAAGGTTGTATGGTTGTCATTAATATATATTGTATCATTTAGGGTCAGTGATATTGACCATCAGAATATTTTAAATTACATTGATACCCGTCTTTTTTAATAAAGTTATACTTATACCTAGACTTGTGCACCGAGCCGGTCCGGCCTTAAATCGGCTTGAAACTGTTGGTTCATAGGCCTTGCCACGACTGAATTGTGACCGGCTCGTGGGGAGGGAGGGCAATTTTGGGCTAATTCGGCTTTTAAACTGTTTTTTTTTTTTAAATATTTAATTTTTTATTAATTTCCTTTTTAAATACATTAATAAATTCTAATAACGTAACCTTTTTTTTAAGTATACTAATTTATTAATAAATTCTAATTTTTTTAATTAATTTCCAACTTAATGTGATTCCAACATTTTTTTTCTTTTAAATTTTATCTTTTTCTCATATTCAAGTTTTTAATATTTGACAGGTTTTATAAAAATGGCGTATATTAACTTAAATTGAATTTTCGATTTATTATTAACACATAATTAATTTATGATTATTTATTTATTACTAGTTTGATAATATTATTTTTAAAAAATTGCCCTTTACTATTGTAAAAGAGATAGTTTTGATATGCCATAACCTAATATATATCATTTTATTATTATTTTTCAAACTTAATGATATTTTTTCTCTCTTTATTTTTCTTTTTTTCTTAAGGAATGAACCGGCCAGGTCGGCCTACCGATTCAATGGCAGACCGGTAGGTAGGCCTGATGTTTTATGAACTGCCAGTTTAGGTCGTTCCATCCTCTTGAGCTGCCTAGGCTCTTAGGGCTCGGCGGTTTGGCTTAGGCCTCTTATGGGTTATGTCAGTTTACGATTTGAAATCGGCCCTTACACAGGTCTACTTATACCTCTGCTTTTGTTCACTTGGATGTTAAATTAGTGAGAAGGTTGATGCGTTGCCATTACGTTAACATTGTTAATAATTACAATAAAATATTATATATATTAATTAAGATAATAAAGAATAAAAAAAAAGAAAAAACATTGATTTTTTTTTTGAAAAACATGACCCTACTAATATATTATATGTATACCAAATAACTAAAATCATAAAATTTAAAAAAAATTCAAAAAATTAAAGGAGAAAAATTGTAAAATTCTAAAAACAATTTCTAACCATCATAAGACTAAAGGATCGTTGATGACTAGCGGGGGAGAGGGTTGGGTAAGGGCATTTGCACCTAATTTTGTTTTTCTTTTTCTTAAAAAAGAAAAGAATATAATGGCGGAAGGCCATCCACTACCCTAAAGGTATCGCTTATACGAGTTTGGTGACGTGCTTTTGATTTTTTAATTGCTCCAACAACCACAAGGCTAGGGGTTGACCCCCAACAGTTGAGGAGGGTCAATCTTTTTCTCTTTCATTTGTAGTTTTTCTTTTAATTTAATTAATTCTTTAAAGAATTTTTAAAATTTTTTTATAAATAATTAATATATATTAGAAGGGTTCATTTTTTAAAGATTTTTCAACATTTGCTCTTTTTCTATTTTTCTAGGTTTTGTTTTATTTTTTTTATTTTAATTAATTAATATTTAAATATAATTAGTAACCATATTGGTGTGGCAATGATGTGTTAGTCTTTTCACTATGTTAGCATCTGATTAGGCAAATGTATTTTGATAAAAAATTGTAGCATCTATATAGTTTAGAAAGTTCATATGGGTGGTCAAATTAATATCCTATTATTTAATAAATTATATAGGTTAGGTATATGGTACCATAGAATTTTTACCTTATATTACTTAAAGTATAAGTTTTAAAGTAGGTATAAGATATCAAGATGTCATATTTGTATCTTATCTTATGTGAATGAGTTTCAAAAAATTATTTTTTGAAATTTATCCTATGATTCTCAAGACCCATTTAGAATCTACTAGCTGAATAAGGTGTGAAATAAGAGCATAATCGAGTTGAGTCGAATCAGTATAACACTGAGATGGAGCTCGAGCTTGACCTCGACTGAAAACCTTGAAGCTCAAGTTTGGATTTGAGTTTGATTGAAATTTTAAATCTTAAGCTTAAGTTAAACTCGAAGGTATATAGGGTAAGTCGGGTTTGACTCGATTAAACTTGAATTTTTTTGTAAATATTTCTTATGTGACCTCATATTTACTTATATTTAAAAAATAAAATAAAATAAAAAATTATACCAAACCTAATTAAAGTTTGATTAGGCTTGTGAGACGACGAGGTTAATATTCTAAAACTTGAGCTCAACTCAATTTGCTATGTAAGTAGTATGAGCTCGAGTTAAGTTTGAGTTTAGTTTAGCTAGCACTAAATCGAATTTGAGCAGTTTACGAATCAATTTAGTTTATTTACACCCTTGATGTAAAGGATTATTTGCTTAACCATACTAATTTCTTATAACTTATATAAAAGAAAAAAAAATCAAAATAAAGAAAATTTATTGGTTTATTGGAATTAACTTTTAATTGTTTGTAAACTAAGGGACATATTTTTAATTTAAATGAGGATTTGATAAATTTATTGATAAAATTTTTTTAAAAGTCGTACTACGAAAATATACTATGTTTTAATATCATAGATATAAATTATATAAAAGAACAATTAACCTCAAATTTCAAACTTATAATGTGATACATCTTACAAATGTTCGCCAGCAGAAATTCAACGAAGATTAAAAGAAAAAAAGAAAACCGTTATTCGTCTATGGACATGTTAAATACATTGCACAGGCATCAGCCTAGTATCGTAAAAGTGAAGTTGGCAAGAAGAAGAATAGCATTTGACTTCACTAGAAAAAAAAAAGAAAAAGAAAAAGAAAATGCTAAATGAGGGAATGAGAAGAAAGAAGTAGGAGAGAGAGAAAATTCAATCAGATCCAATAAACCTTTGACGTCCGCAAGAAAACACTCCCACCGCCCCCTTGTCTCTCTCTCTCTCTCTCATCCCTTCACTTTCTCTCTCTAACTTGACACAGTACTGTACAAAATCAACACAACTGCAACACAATACCGTTTCAAGACAAAACCAGCGCATCATATAATACTGGAACGAGCTCAACCAGGAGAGACAACATTGGACTCTTGGAACCGCAATCCACACTTCCACTTGCAACTCGCAGCATGCTCATAGAAAAATCAAAACCTAAAAGCATCGCAAACATTGATTACAAGTATAACCTCTTTTTTGTATTTTTCGATAATTTTTTTTCCCTCTTTGCTTTTTCTAGTGGCTGTGGTGGTTACTACTGTGAGAGATGTGATTGATTACAATTTCAAGCCTTGGTAAGTCTTCGTAAAGTCCTTCTAGTTGAAATTTGTAGTCTTTTGTGTTTTCTTAACCTAGTCGAAGCTTTAGATCGTTGATTTGTAATGCCTCAATTCGGTCAAGATCGTTAAATTAGCTTTCTTTTTGTGGGTTTCTTGATATTTTCAGTGTTCTATTTTTGATTTTTTAAAATAAAGACTTGGTTTTTGGTGTGTTATGTGTGATTATAGTAGTCGTCTAGGGGTTGGAAATTGAAGTTAATTTGATTGTTATTGGTCGAGTATTTTCGTTTTGTGCGTTTCAATTTGGGAATAGATTTTTTGTTTTAGGGTTAATTGAATGCATATTTATTGAGATTTACGTTTCCATTTACTTGAAGTTGAGATACTTTGTTGAATGTTACAATGCGCGGTGGATCTGAGAGTTGATATTTGATCAGAAATTCATGCAAAAGGTGGTTCAAGGTCTGTATTTGAGAGAATTGGAGCACTGTTGACAATTTTCCAAGAGGATGTTTCCCGGGCTTCAGGGTCCTGTAATTTTGGTGCGTATTCCGGGGAACTTTTTACTGTATGGTTGGGGATGAGGCTTGTCCATCATTATCTCTGTTGAATATGGAGCAATAGCCTTGAACTTAAGGATGAAGCGTCCCTGTAATTTGGCTCAAGGACGATTTATGTGGGATTAGATTAAATTTATTTTCTTTTTTCTAGTTGGATTTTTGCTGTGAAAAAGTTAGGGTAGGCTGTATTTCTGGTGGTTAGTTTTAGAGGCAGTGATTCTGAAGATGGTGCTTCATGGACCGCCCCCTTCAATTGGTGGGTCCCAGCCTGTTTCATCCTCTATTCTAAGATCAACTTCGGGAATTCTAGTAGCAGAGGGTGGTACCGTGCCATCTCAAAGCACGTATTCTTCCCTTGTGTCTCCTCGTACTCATCTCAATAGCATGATGCTGGGAAATGGGGCAAACATGTCTTCCATACTTGGTCAAGCCTATGGTAATGGTGGTTCAAATTCTTTGCTTACTGGTTCAGGAAGCAGCCAGCGTGGAGTTATTGATTCAGGGGCCGAGTTGGATCCACTCTCTGGTGTTGGTAATGGAGTGAACTTTAGCGGTCCTTCGTCATCTTTTATGCCTTCAAACTTGGCCAGTCCTAGCACGTCTAGTCATTATCAGGGACAACAATTTCCTAATTCATCTAGCAATCACTTCATGCCGGAACAGTCCCCCTCTCAACAACTTGAACCGCAGAAATACCAACATGGTCAACAACCAATGCAACAGTTCTCAGCCCACCAAAATATGCAACAACAGCAGCAAGTACAACAGCAGTTTCAGTCTGTTCGAGGGGGGATGTCAGGTGCAGGACCTGTCAAGCTGGAACCACAAGTAACCAATGAACAACAAGGACAACAGCTACAGCAGCCCTTCCAGTCTATGAGGAATCTCGCCCCTGTAAAACTTGAGCCACAGCAAAGTCTGAATATGAGCAACCTTCCTCCTGTGAAAATGGAACCGCAGCATCAAGATCAGTCGCTATTTCTCAGTCAGCAACAGCAACAGCAACTCCTGCCCATTGCAAGGCAATCCCCTCAGGCTGCTGCTGCCCAGATGAATCTTTTGAATCAACAGAGACTCTTGCAGCTCCAGCAACAGCAGCAACTTCTCAAGAATTCAATTCCATCACAGAGGGCTCAGCTGCCTCAACAATTTCAGCAGCAAAACTTGCCTTTGCGATCCCCTGTAAAGTCTGTGTATGAACCAGGAATGGGTGCCAGGCGCTTAACACGCTATATGTATCAACAACAGAATAGACCAAAGGTAACATTTCTTGAGCCAATAGTGTTTCATGAACTGCAGGCTTATTGCCTTAAAATCTTCAATGTTATATGCAGGACAACGATATTGAGTTTTGGAGGAAATTTGTTGCTGAATATTTTGCTCCAAATGCTAAGAAGAAGTGGTGCGTCTCTATGTATGGTAGTGGTCGGCAGACAACTGGAGTGTTTCCTCAGGTCTGAAGATGATTCTGTATTTTTTTGAGTTATACCCCTAATTTATATATGAATATAACTACGTGGACATGTGTCTTTTTTTTTTAATATTAATAATTACTGATGCTTCAATAATTGAATGTTTTCCCTTTGGCTGATGTGCTGCGATGTCATGCCCTGCAAGCTAATTGATCTATGAGTTTCCATTCTTTTTTGTCAACATCCACTTTTGTATGAGGTTGAATCCTCAGTGGGCCAATCTTTTCATATTAATTAAACCGTCAGAATCAGCTAGCTCTTTTATTTTTCAGGATGCATGGCATTGTGAGATTTGCAATCACAAGCCAGGACGTGGTTTTGGTATGTTTTTATTTTGCTGTGGGTTTTTAATATTTGTAATGCTTGACAGAGCTCTGTTTAGCTGCAGAATTTTTCTAAACCAATGCTGTGTTCTCTGACATTAGTTTCCATGTCGGTAATTTTGATGTATACTTTGCTCTGCAGAAGCAACTGTTGAGGTCCTCCCTAGGCTACTCAAAATCAAGTACGAGAGTGGTACTTTGGAAGAATTATTATATGTTGATATGCCGCGGGAATATCAGAACTCATCAGGTCAAATTGTGCTGGATTATGCAAAAGC
Source organism: Lumnitzera littorea (assembly GCA_024138015.1). Classification (NCBI taxonomy): domain Eukaryota; kingdom Viridiplantae; phylum Streptophyta; class Magnoliopsida; order Myrtales; family Combretaceae; genus Lumnitzera; species Lumnitzera littorea. The sequence goes on along the minus strand of JAMXBB010000001.1, from coordinate 132,164,360 downwards.
AATTCAAGAAAGTGTTTTTGAGCAACTCCGCGTTGTTCGCGATGGTCAACTTAGAATTGTATTTTCTCCAGACCTGAAGGTGGTCTTTTCTGTAATGATGTTGTTGCATCCATGTTTACCCTTCAAAGTGTATGTTCATTATGTAGTTGTTGACATTCTTTTATTCAACAGATATGTTCCTGGGAATTTTGCGCACGGCGGCATGAGGAGCTTATTCCTCGTCGATTGCTGATACCGCAGGTTAGTATTATATTCAACTTCTGGTTAGATTGAGCTGCACTATGTACTTGTATATATGGAAGTAGTTGTAAGCATTATTATGTGAATCCTGTCTGAGGAAGTGGTGAAGGACTCCTGGTTTTATCTTTAATTTGACATGATTGGTAAGAGGACATCCAAAGTTTAAACTTATTTGCCAAATTGGGATTCTATGTAATTCTACTACTGTGAATTGGATTGAATTTCAGTGATCTAATAGCCTGACAGGTTTGTCATTAGAGTAGTGTGAGATGAGGAGTTGATGCATTGGATTGCATTGCACATGCCCATGCTCATTGAAGCGGTTGTTAACCCTTGATATCATTAACACAGTTTTTTCACCTACCATTCACTTTGAATCTTATCTTTTTACACATATGGACATTCACTAGGAAATCTTTATAGCCATTTTTATGTTTTTGCCCTTTGTTCATGCTTTATGTCATGTTGTTCTGTTTATAAAGCATGGTCGTTAGAGTTCTTCTATGAAACTTGCTTTCAAACATATCGAATCTAGTTGTCCAGTCAATGCTTTACGAGGACAATCTGTGGGACCATTTATATGGAGCAAGTTAAACTTTTTGCTTAACTTGTGTGTAGATCTTGCAAGTTGGTTCACCTTTATGAACTTATCTTCCCAAACATGAGTAAATTGCTTCTTTTGGTAAAGTTAGATCTCCATATGCTATGCTGAATATAGAGGATCAAAAGCAGCATCCTATTTCTTCATTTGGATCCCATGAATAATCTCTTTTACACCTATTAATTTTGTTGAAGAATCTCAGCTGAAAATATATCTAGTTTTGGATTTGACTTTGATCCCTAACTTTTCTTTAATTGATTTGTCTGTATCTTGCCTCTGGTAGCTGCGTTTCACAATAGCTCTCATGGTTTGAACTTTGGTGACTGGTGTTCTTCTGAAGTCCCTACACCTTATTTTATGTGTTGGGAATATTTTTGAGATTGTTAGAAAAGCTTGATGCTCATGTTTCTCATAAAGTAGGAGATGGCAAAAAGAATTTGATTTTTGCATGGTCATTGGTATGGAAATAGCTGTCTAATTTATGTTCCTAGATCTCTTTAACTGGGCAACTGATAAAAATATGCACATGGCTGATTAATTTTCTTCTGCTCAAGGTTCTGCATGTTGGGGTTCTAATTTCATGAGAAATCTTATTAATTTGGGTTTTGTTGCACTTAGTTTTTCTTCTCCTTGCTTTACTCTAATCTACTAGTTATTATTGGCTATCCAAATATTTTCATTTGAAATTCTTCAGGACAAAGCTCCCTTCCCCCTCTTTCTCTCCCCCCCTCTTCTGTCTCAAAGGCTGGTAGCTCTCCCATGTTCCAAGAGAAATTGTATTTATTGTATGGTTGGTGAGGTATTTTCTACACAAAAATTACAGAAGAGGTATTCCTATCTGGCTAATTGTTGCATTGTGCACCAGAAAATGTTGAGGAATTAGTTGGTCACCTGCTTTTGCACTGCAAGGTGGGTAGACACCTAATAAACAGTCATTTGATCATGTGTAATTGTTCTGTTTTGCAACTCTCTAATTGTTGGAAACTTGTGACATGCCACATTATTTTATTGAGGTGCTTGCAAGTTTGTTAAGCCTTTGTATGGACTATCGCTTCTGTTGCAGTTTTCTTATAACTTGTTCATATATTTAGCTTGTGTACTTGTAACAGCTTCTTTGATGAGACATTTTAATCTACCTATCCAAAAGAGAGAGGGGAAAAAAAAATTTATATTCTATTTTTCTTACATACTCAAAAGGATCTAATGCTTCGCTATGTGCTACTAGTTTGTCTTACACATTTCATTTGGATATGACAGCTAAAATCCACATCTAAAGCATACTCCAATAGATATATATTATATATGTATAGTGAGGTCATGATTATTAAGTTTAGAGTACAGATACTTGGATATAATTTGGGTGCAATCTTATGATTATGGTCATATCCTGTCATATGGTCTCTGAAGCATTTTATCAAGTTTCTCACAGTATTATTATTATTTCTGTTTGGGTAGGTGAGTGCGCTTGGGGCAGCAGCTCAGAAATACCAATCTGCTGCCCAAAATGCATCATCCAACTTATCTTCAGGGGAGTTACAGAGTAATTGTAACATGTAAGCTTTCCAAATTGTGGTTTTTGTTTCACCTTGAAGTTAGTTGTGCATAATCTATCATGATGTCATATTTTAAACTGTCTAATATACTGTTGACTGTATATTAAAATATATGATGCTGTTCATGCTTATTCCTTGGCTAGAAATTGAAAGAAATTTTTGTGTGTGGTGTGGTTTATTGAAAGTGAAATTTTCTGTTTGATTACTCAGTCAAACTTTAGCTTTTAATGTAATTACCAATTTACTTAGCTACTGTTTCTTCATGGGATGCACATGGGTTCTGTTCGTTCCCTTTCTGGGTTAGTAAGCAATGGTGTTATTTCTTAATTGTTTGGAGTGTGAGTTTCTAGCTCTTTTCTCAAAATATGTGCTATATTTATCATCTGCAAACAAGTTATGGTGATGAAAAGTTGACCAAAAAAATTATATAATGGTGAGATGTGATGGAGAACTTCAAAGAACTTTTTACCCGTAGAATATAAATGAGGTCTGGGAAAAACATATCTGAGGCTTTGAGCGCCTGATTATAGTTATGTATGCTAGAATATAAATGTGAATAAAACCCACTTATATTGGCATGTTTAAGATTTCAGATTATTCATGGAATCTGAGTGAGACATCCTGCTTTCAGTTCTCTGCATCATCACCTGTGCTTTCAATGTATCAATCTGTATGGAAAAAGGAAAAAAGGAGTGTTGAAAAATAAACTTAAAATTTACAACTTAAACTTCTAGATTTATTGGGTCAGACCATCCAACACCTGTAGGAGGAGGAGGAGGAGGAGGAGGTTGGGGGTGGGGGGGGGGG